>PITA01012477.1:0-61773 GCA_004023965.1 Spilogale gracilis | reverse complement strand
AGACTACCTGGGATTTAGAAACCCAGCTCTGCCAGTCGCCAGCTGCACAATATGAAGTTCCAAAACCTCTCTGGGCCTGTTTCCTCACCTGTAAAACGGAGACAATAGAGCTGATCTCCCGGGACCATCAAAAAGACAGTAAATTCGTCTATGTAAAGGGCTCGGGGCAGGACCTGCGTGTCATAAAGGCTCTGTCACTAGCTCTTGAATTAAATTCAGTCACCTAACAGTCCATCATTTGCTCACTCATCATTTATTGAGCGCCCACTGCATGCACAGTGCAGCCCCAGGGGCAAGGGCACAGAGGCAGAGGGCCAGGGCACCTGCCCTCGAGAAGCTCTTGTCAGCTGCAAAGGGAGACTTGTAAACACATAAATCCCAGTCGAATGTGATAAGACTATTCTGAAGGTATCAACAGAGTGCTGTGGGAGCACAGAGGAGGGGTGATTAATTTTGCCTCAGGGGGGTGGAGGAGTCTTTGCAGAGGAGGTGACATCTGAGCCGGACTTTGAAAGACGAGCTCTCCACAAAACTAAATCTGGACCTAGTGCCAAGAGAGTCAGACTCAGAAATCAATCCAGCCACTGCGGGAGGGGCAGTCGGCCCCAGGCTGACTTCCCACAGGTTCCCTGCACCCGGGACGAGGACGGCAGGGGCCTCGGCTCCCCGCAGGCTGTGAGAGCCCGCACTCTCCCTGGAGGCCAGGCCAGGCCTCTGCGTATGAACGGCTGTCTTTTCCCACCATCCAGCTGTCCGCTCCCTCCCAGTAAGAAGACCTGTCTGCTCCAGGTGAACTCCCCCAGTCTCCACCTCTTAAATGCAACTTGCATCTTCTTCCGCAAAGAATGAAAATCATCACGGTTGCTTTTAAATTACATCCTACTTTTGCAGAAAGGCTTTGCAGATTTCAAGAGAGAAGAAATATAGAATTTCTGTCAAGGGCAGAGCTGGATTTAAGCTCTGCCACAAACTACCCAGTGACCTTGGGCTGGTTATTTAATTTCTCAGGCTTCAGTTGCCACATCTGTACAATGGAGTAACAGGGCTGCCGTGATGAAATGATACACAGACATAAAGTTTTCAGAACAATATCCAGGCAGCAGTTGGCACAATGGAGAGGGTTGCTAAAGCGAAGCACACCATGCCCTTCGTGCCTAATAGGCGAGACCCTCTTGGTAAACATTAGCTTCTTTTATTAACCACACTCCCTTTCCTGGCACCTGACTTCTCTGTGCCTTGTCTCCCAAGCCAGATTGTGACCTTCAGGAAGTCTAGGCCACATCGCAGTGGTACTTAGACGGCTGACATCCTAGTTCTCAGAGCCCTGGGCCTGCTCTGAGCAAGCGGCTCCCTGCGGGCGGGGCCAGACAGGTGAGCAGCGGTGCCCGATACCCCACCACCACCACTTCCTGCAGACCCCATCACAATGCCCCCTCAACCACTACCAGCGGACCCAGCTTCCCCACGTACAGACACTCATCTCTTCTTGGCGCTGTTTGAACTGCCTATTTGAAGAGGATTCTGGTCACCCTCTTCTCCCAGAACATACTGTGTACAAATCTGTAATTTCCCCTGGATATCTATATAATTTTTTTCAACACAGACTGAACCAAGGATGAACATGTTTTCAGGACTCTCTGTAGAACTACTGATGTTATTTTCCAATTGTTGGCAGCAAGGACTCTACCAAAATACTCAAGGTCAAGAGACCAGCATGGTTCTAGGCAATCTGTACCTCTTAAAACAGTGACAAATATGTTATTTAATTTTAATGAGCTTTTTTGCATCTCAAATCTAATTACAGCATTATCAAGCACTGCTTTGAACTGCAGGTGGCTTCTCATTACGTGTGCAAAGCCTGCCACGAGCATTTTTCGTGAATACTAATAACTGCTTAATTTTACTATCCGCTTAAAAAAAACAAAAACTCCCAGCAACTTATAAGGCTGGGCTTTATAAAGCATCTGTGGAGGGTGAGCCACACAGCAACACGGCTTAATTAAAAAAAATAAATACTGTATGTGGCCACCCTCGAGGATGACAGCTCGGGAAGCTGCAGAGGCCCGGTGGACTGGGGCGGGGAGGAGACGCGCTCCCTGCGCTTCTCGGAGGCTCTGTTTTATTGCAGGCTTATTGCATCACATTCAAATTTCCCAATTTGCTTGCAGTTCAGAGAGAACGGTTCCGTCAACAGATTTTCTGGGTGACGGACTTCAGTAATAGGCCTGGAGCTGGAGGTCCCAGAGGACACGCTCCAGAAATCTGTTGTGCGGACAGGTCTGGGGAGATGCCTGCAAATCATCGTGAAAGCTGTCCGAGAGGGAGTCCAGCCGCCTCCTATCCAGGCTGCCATGGGAGAAGGTGGAGGCGGCCCGCCGGTCCTGGCTGCGCGTGACAGGCTTTGCGGTCCCAGAAGGGAGAAAGCTATCAAGAAAGCTACCCCCTGGCCATGGGTCTGTGCCATGTCTGGGGTTTGTGTGTTGTTCAATTATTTTGGAAATCGTTAATGCTCAACTTCATCTTTTAAGGCCAGTTTCCTGATCTGCACCCTCCCCAGGGTGGTGGTCTAGGAGGGAAAGGCTGTCGCCGCCCATCCCCACCATTTGTGATTTTCATTCTGAAAGATGCCAACGGTCTGCGCTGCCGCAGGGCGCGTCTCCTCCTGGGTTTTGTTCACACACGTCCACGCTGTCAGAGTTCCTGGAAACGGCAAGTCCCGTCCACAGTGTAGGCTTGTCACCCGCGCTGACAGGCCACGCCGTTGACCCAGCCAGGCTTCCTTCTCTTTCTCATTTCCTCGAGGACCAGCTCAGCAATCCTTCCTCACGTCTCAGCCCTGCCTGTGCCTCACTCGGAGGTTACAGAGGCCAAGCGGGCCCACAGCCCTGCTCTCCACCTGCCGCCTCTGGTCGAGCAAATGCCATCTGCCTGAAGATACCTGCGTCCTAACCCTCAGAACCTATGAATGTGTTATGTCACATGGCAAAGGGTGACCAGGATTGCTGCTGCTGGGAAGGTTGCTAATGAGCTAATCCTGCAACGGAAATTTTATCCGGGTGTACTCAGTATAATCCACGCGAGGCCTTGAGAAGGAAGAGACAGAAGGCAGAAGAGCGGGTCAGAGAGCTGTGATGTGAGAAGGACTCCACCTGCCACTGCTGGCCTTGGGCATGGGGGGGGGGCGGGAGGGAGGCCTGCAGGCTAAGAATCTGGAGGCCCCTAGAAGCTGCCCTGCCCACACCTTGGCTTTAGCCCACTGAGACCGGCGTCAGACTTCTGACTTCAGCACTGTAAGACAATACATCCGTGTTGTTTGAAGCGTGAGCCCGTGCTCATCTGTTCTGGCGGCGACAGGCAATGAGCACAGAACCAAGAGCTGGTCTGCAGAAGGACGGCAGGGCGCCCAGGAAAGCGTCACCCCATCAGGCTGCCAGCAGGGGCCGGGGGAGGCAAAAACACACTTAACAACCTGCCTACCAGTCTTCGTTCTTCTTCCAAAGAGCAAGTTGGAAGCAAGCATTCATCATCCCCACTGAACCGGGGAGTCCTGCCTCGGATTTCCTCTTTCCCTGTGTTGAGCTCAAGAATGGCAGACAATGGGGCGTCTCGGTGCCGACTCTTGATTTCGACTCAGGTCATGATCTCGGGGCTGTGAGATACAGCCCCACATCAGTCTCCACACTCATCATGGTGTCTGCTTGAGGTTCTCTCTCTGCCTCTCCATCTATCCCTCCCCTCCCTCAAATACATAAATAAATCATTAAAAAACAAACAAACCGGCAGACGGTGCTGGCCCACCCAGGGGGACGGCAGAAGTCCCCCTGGGCCCCGCCAAGGTCATGCTCACGGGCCCCTACCTGCTGTGGACCACGGCCCACCTGGCCCTGGGACATGGCCGCTGCCTGGACCCCAGAAAGGCTCCACCTCCGGCAGGACAGGATCCCTGCTGTCAGCCAGTCAGCGGGACGTTCTGCCACCAGGTCCCCGACATCCCTGACGGCAAAGGGAGTTAATGGGCCAACGCTGGGCCCTTTGTTTTTATAAGAGAACAAGTGGTTCATGACAAAGAACAAAGTTTCCTTCTTTACGAGGCCATCCTTGGTGCTCCCTCTCCAAGCCCATTACAGCGGAGTTATCTCGCTCCCGGCTCTGCCACACAGGTACCGTGGCCCCGACAAGTTCATTTAGGAGGATTTATGGCCTGATTGTGCAGCTGTTGCCTTCTGAGTCAGTTTTAAGAGATTGTTACACAAGCAGTGTCATAATTTAGTCATGTTTTCATCTCACAACTGTACTGTAATTACCGCTGTTAACAGCAAATGGTAAACAAGAGCGTGAGGGCCAGCCAAAGGGAGCGCTACGACACCGCAGAGCCAGCTTCCCCACCCCGGAAGCCCACACCAACCTGAGTAAGCACCTGGCGGAGGTGAGGGGTGGAGGTCTGCCCGCCTCCCTTGTTCCTACCAGGGCCTGAAGCGGCCGCGGGGCTGCCAGAGGCAGAAGGTGGCAGGACCCAGGACGGTTCTGGACTTGGCGGCGGGGGGCTGAATGGCGGATGCTCAAGCCACATGAGCTGTGGGTCCCCAAATGAGACCCTGCTACAGCATCTTCTCAAGCAGAAAATGCTGCTGTGCGGAGCTGGGGTGTGGGGGACCACAGAAGCGGCACCGAAACCTGCTCCCCTGATGTGCGGCTTCCCTCCTGGCTGTTGCCTGCAGGGTTATTTATTTGCACGGAAAGACTCACTGGAGCAAATCTCTCTGATGCTTTGAGTCTTAACCGCTGGCCACGGGGAGAATGGAGGCCAGATCCCCCGGCCCTGACAGCTACGCTTCACCCAGGGCAGACAGCCTCTGCCCCATGGGCGGCAAAACAGGGAACATCTGGCCCCAACTGCGATCCAGACGTGGGACAACGGTTAGACACACAGATGGGGTCCAGGCAGGGGCTTGGAGAAACCGGTTCCCGCTCCACGCCCACAACAACAGCCAAGTCACATCAGCCCCGGGTGCCCTGACTCTCCCCAGTGCAGAGAGAAGCTGACTAACTCAGCTGGGGCCACAAGGCCAGGTCTCCACCCAGATCTAACCAACCCCAAAGCCCCGGCTCCAACCACATGCCATCTGGACCTGGCCTGGGGCTCTCAACAAGCAACAGCTTCTCTCCCCAACCCCATGTCTGCCTCGAACCAGGGAAGCCCCCTAGGACAGTAAGGGACACAGGCCTGCAGGCCTGGGGCAGAGGAGGCACAGAGGTGAGAGAAGAGGTGGGAAGATGGGCAGCAGGTGCAGTGTCCAGTGTCATCTCTCTTTGGGGGAGGCCCACCTCCCCCCCCCAACCAGTCCCAGCCCTGTGTGCCCTGCCCCCTACCCCAGCTCGTGCAGAGCCACTGGCCGTGATTAGTGGGAGCTGATTAGGGAAAGGTCGGATGCTCTGCAGAATCCGGTGGCTAACGAGGCTGGAAGACTCACTTCCAGATTACCGGAGCTGCAGAGAAAAATTGAAGGTCTGGAGACAACAATCAATAAACATGAAGCCCTTCTAACAGAGAAGAATAAAGACCATGAAGTGAAGAGGCATCAAAAGAATGCCCAGGAGAGCAGGTGCAGACTGAGAAAGGGCAGGGTCAGAGCATGGCAGCCTGCCCCCTGCAGCCCACCCCAGTCAAGGAACTGCCCTGCCCCAGGCAAACAAAGAGAGGGAGGCGGTGGCAGAGTCCCAGCACCGTGTGCTCGGAAATAGGCTCCCAGGGGTACTGTTGCAACTCCCAGCTGCCCCAGGGGCCCTGATGAACTTTTAAACAGGCTCACGTTCCCAAGGGCTTTGGCCTAAGAGCCGGGCTGCTGAGCTCAGCTGAGCCTCTCTCGTGTGTGGCATTGGACAAGTGACATGACATCTCTGTTTCTCGTGGTCTCATTGGTAGAGTACCCACCACCAGGCTGCTCTGTACCCACAGGAGCTGGGCACAGAGTGACCATGCCGTAAACAGGAACTCTCCTTCCTATTCTGCAAAGCAAATCTCAGACCTCAGGACCCTTCAAAATACCTCTCGCAAAATACTTGTTTGGGGGCTTGAGAAGTGATGTGTGAGATCCACTTTGGATAACGAGATATTGGGGCATGAGGGACAGAGCTGTGGCTGATGAGAACACATGAGGAGTCAGGGGCCTGAAGACAACACTAGAACTTCCCCCGCCCGCACCCCACCTTGGGCAAGAGTGGGAGGCACCTTCAATACAACACTGGGACCAAGCAAATACGCTCTGATCCCACAACCTTCTGGGGTCAGGGACCAAGCCGGCTCCAATGTCCGCACACCCCGCCCAGGACTTCCGTAGACAGCCATCGCCCCTTACCAGCCTATGCACTGGTCAGCCATCAAACTGACATTTACAGAGCTGCAACATGGGACCAGCTCTCTTCGGCTAGCAGACAGAAAAAGCGAAGCCAACCTTCCAGAAAACAAAAGTACAAAAGTGTGTGTGGCTGACTCTGGAGGTCAGGGTACACGCCATATCAGCATCGTTGGCCAGGAAGGGGCCTGAGCCTCGCACCCCAGGGACTCAAGCACCGAGTGCTGCCCTCGGGTCAGTGAGGGCACGCGTTGGCCTGGAAATCCAGAAGCTCCTCAGAACCGGAGGGCTGCGGCTTCTTCCCCAGAAGCCAGCCCCTACCCTCACGGACTCCACATCAGCACTGGGTTTTTATGCCCATATAATGCTCAGCCATTTTATGTGGGATTATGCACTGTGTGTACCAAAAAGCTCATAAAAAAAGAAAAAAATTGAATGAACATTGTTTTTAAAAGGCCCTTAAAAGGCTATAAAGTGCAGTGACTTTCATACCCTTGGGTTTTTTCCATCTTGTATTAGAGAGTTCCTCAATCAAAGCAGACTCTGGCATAAGGAGGTGACAAAGAGGTAAGGAAAGTGGATTCCAAGGTCAGGGAGACGGGAAATTCTGGAGCAAGCTGGCTCCCTGTGGGCACCGGCAGGCACACGCTTGGGTCCTGCGCCCGTCCCCCATGAGGTGGGCAGCTCTGAGCCAGCAAGGCTGCATCGCTGGTGGGGTCTAGTTCTCAGGCCTGGGGGTCTGCAAAGCTGGGTGGGGTCTTGTTCTCAGGCCTGGGAGTCTGCAAAGCTGGGTGGGGTCTTGTTCTCAGGCCTGGGGGTCTGCAAAGCCACAACCCAGGAGTGATGGTGACAGTGCCCCTCCCAGCCCCATCCAAGGCTGACAGTGGCTTGCTTGGGAGGGGGCAGAGCACACAACAGGACCAGGGACTGAGAACACAGTAAAGTGACCGGGACCGCTGGGGTCACTGTGGCCCCACCTCATCCCTCGGGTCTCTGCACAGCTCATCAGGGCCTGGAAGAGGCTTGGCGAAGGGAGAATTCTCTCAACAGTTTCTAGCATCTCTCTCTCTCTCAGACCGGGTCAGAGTCCACAAAGATACCTATCTGTGCTGGACTCCTTGAAGCTAAAAGAGTGACGAAGAGAGAAATGAAGGGAGACACGCAAGGGGCTATCAGGCAAACATTAAAAATCATGATTACAAAGAATATTTAATGACTAGGGGACAAGCTCACAATATGCCGTTAAATGAACAAGGAAGCTACCAAAACTCCGATCCCAGCTTTATGGAACAAAACAAGCACATGTCTAGACAGCAGGGGCTGGAAGGAAACAGACCACAATGCCAACAGCTGTGACCTCTGGGAGGTGAGCTCCGAGGGTGACCCCTCTTTGCCTCCAAATTCTTTTCTGTATTTTCAAAGTTCCGTGCAATGATTAATTATTCTTATAATTGGGACTGATTATTGTAAAATAAATTAAATACTTAAGTAATATTCTTTCCCAAAGAAAACATCATTTTATCCCATTTGATGCCGAAACACCTGAACGGGCCTAGGTTACGTTCTCCTCTTCTCCACAGCGGTCCCCACAGACAGAAGGCAGCAGGGGGTGCATACAGCCGTGGGAGCCGCTGGGCAGGGGCAGGGGGAAGCCGGCCCAGACATGGCGACTAAAGGCAGCACTTGACGGCCATGGGTGCCCCATGTTGTGTGAGGTGCCCTCACCCTGGACCCTTCCAGGCTGACATCAGCAGGGGAGGCCTTTCCCTGGACAGGGCGAGGCTCTCCGTCCCAGCCCCAGGACAGAAGGACAGGGCTCAGGAAGACCCAGGGAGGGCTCTGGAATGCTGCAGTCTAACTGGGAAAGAAGGAGAACAGTCCCCTCCCCAGCCCCAGCCCTGAAGGCCAGGGGGACACTAAAGTCCCCCAAAGGTTTGCACCAGCCTAGGGCTTTGAACAGATTGTCTCTTTTGGTCTTCCTAATAGTCCCATGAGGTAAAGTTGCTTCTTATGACACCCATTTCGCAGACCAGAAAACTGTGACTCGTTCCTTCAGCTGGAATCTGCTGCGTCCAGTGTGTGCCAGGCCCACACCAGGGGTTCCGTGCGTATCCCACGGAACCCTCCCAGTTCCCCTGCCGTGCAGGGAGTAGGTCCCAAATTTTAGAGATGAGAAAGCCCAGGCTCAGAGAGGTTAAGTGACTTGCCTAAAGCCACACAGTTAGTGAGATGAGCAAAGCTAGCATTCGGATAGTAATGGCTGGGTGGACCGACAGGCGGATGGGCCCCTCTGACCCGGGTCCCAGCCCCGCAGCAACCCCTGCAGGCAGCTGTCACACTCCTGTCTTCATCACTGTGCCTCCCAAGCCCATCCACTGCTTGCCCCCACAGAAAAGTGGGAACAAGCACACGGCCTTCTTCTGGGACCTTGCCCTTGGGCCCCATCAGGATTCCTGAGCCCAAATCAGCTACAGAAAGTGTGTCTGCAAGTCCCAGTCCACAGCCTCGTCCTCAGAGGCGCTGCAGAGCCCTGCGGGAGGTCGGCGCAGGCCTTGGGGACGCTGCTGGGCGCCCCTGCTTGCCGAGAGCCCCACAGCAGGGAACCCCTGCCCCCACCCAGAAGAGCTTTTGTGCCTCTCCTCCTCCACCCTGATCACTCCTGGGGCCCACTCTCCCCCACGACGACGTGTGGCAGCACTGCCCCTCTGTCGCACCCTGGCTGGGCGGGGTGCACGGCTAGCTCTGTCTGACTGTGGGCTTCCGGGAAGCACATCACTTCTGGCTGGAACATTCAGTCACCAGGTGAAGACCCCACGGCTCTTGCTTTTCCTCTTGCCTAGTGACCAATATGTTTGGAAAGGGGACTCCATCACCCAGGTCCCTCGGTGGCCCCACCCGCAGTGAGCCTGAGGCAGGAGTGGCAAACCACCCACTGTTGTCCCAAGTCACTGAGACTTGGGGGCCACTAACCCCACAGTCTATTCTGAAATGCAGTTTGGAGGAAGCCTGGCTCGGAGGGCACTAGGCTCCTTTTTCAGCAAAGTCGCAAAGCTTTCAGCCTTGGGAGCCAAGGAAATATCTCACCGTCTATAATTTAAATATATAACACCCTGCAAGACAGGAGGCCGCCAACATATCACAGGGGCCGACAACCTCCACGGGTCCCAGGCTCCTCTTCCCCATTAGGCTTGTGTGCATAGGGAGAGTGTGCGAGGCGGTTTGGGAGCAAACCACCTGCTTCCTCCCCGGCCTCTCCCAGCCAGCACTGCCCCCTGCCCCTGGGCAGGTGAGGCCCCTGCTCCGCATCCAAGAGGCAGTGGCTGGTGGCTGAGCTCAGAGCCATCCAGCAGGAAGGTCCAAGGATGCCTCCATTTGGGGGCTTTGAGGGACCCACACGGGGTCGGGCCCACCAGGATTCCGGTCCGGCCCTGCCGTGGTCTGGCTGTGCAGTCTCCCCTGAGTAGCCTTTCCCGGCCCGTGGGGTAGGGGAGCACCGGCCCCTCGGAGAATGGCTGTGAGGACGATGAGTTGCCCGGTGGGCCACTGGCGATCTCTGTCCCCTACTTACTGTGTGGCCTTGGGGATAATTCTAAAATCTAGTGCCTTCTTTTGAAAAATGAGCTTGGCCTAAATGAGCTCTAAAATGAGAAAATTGAGGATGAAAAATACTCAATCATATGCCAAAGGTCATACAGAGAGCGAGCTGTGGGGGTCCTGACTCCAACATCTAGGCTCTACCCACTCCCGGGGCAGGGTCTGAGGGGCGGGCTTCCTGGCTAGCAGCACCTCCCCATGCTGCAGCCCTTGTCCCCGCCTTCCCAGACTTTTGTAATCTGGGAGCAAAATGTTGGCTCTTGGAATAAAATGGGAAAGGAAAGTCACAACGAAGCAGCCTCCTCTTCCCAGAATTCTCGCCCACAGCCCCTTCCACGAGGTCAGTACAAAGAGGGCCACCCTTCAAGTCCCTGTCCCCGGTGCGTCAGGCACTGCCCTGAACATCCACGCGGGATCGACCGTGATGTCGGCGGAGGAGGCCATGGTGCCGCGTGGGAGCTGGCCCCAGCCCTGCCCGCTGGAAACGAGACCCCAACGGTTCACAGAGCCCGCACAATACCCTAACCCACTCCTGCCTGGGAACATCCATCCAGGTGTGGGGCTGAAAGGGGAGTGCTTTAACCCATTTCAGCAGAGAGTGGATTAGTCACAGGGACTGGATTAGTCAGACTTCTCTCAGAAAAGGCGGGAGGTTATGTGAACAGGTCTCTACTTTTCCTGCAAAATTATCCGGCCTCTCTTGACAGCAGCTAAACCAAAGGAGGTGGGGCTCTGGGGGTGCCACAGCAAGGCGCCACGTCTCCCGGAGGGACAAAACCTGGCAAGGCTGGCCTTCTGGAAAGGTGCCTTTTTCATGTTTGCTTCCCTTTAATGAATTTCCTTAATCATCTCAGGTCTCCTGGTACAGGGACAGCAGGTAGAATTTCTGGGGTCAATCTCCTGGGTTGGAGGGGAGATCCTGCCATTTAGGAGCTACGTGCATGGAGCCACTTATCTAGCCCCTGCGGACATCAAGTTTCAGAGCAATGGCAAGAAAATAGTGCTATTGAGTGAGGATCAAATAGAACGTTGTATGTGAAATGTTCGGCACAGTGGCTGACCTCTAGAAGATGTTCAGTCCACGTGACATCCCACCCATGCCTACCATGGCAACATTTCCCAGAGGCCAGGCTGAGCTTCCTGAGTACCGGCCCCTCAGCAGCAAAATGGGAACACTGAGACTCATCCCTCTCATACCAGGGCTGCTAGGAGATGAGGTGAGATACTGGAGGACTTTAGGAGAATGTTGCATCTTCCATGTTGCTGACTTGCCCTGCAGCCACCTGTCCCCAGCACGCACAGCGGAGCTTGGTCCTACCCCTCAGACTTTCAGAGCTTGTTGGTAAACCCTCTGGATGTCATCAGCCAGACTGGCCTTGGCCTGTCTCCAAGTGCCCACCACAGAGATGGTAGAACTAGGAGGGAGAGGACTCTAACAAACTATAGGTAGCAGCTCTGGGTTGGCCCCACAGCTCTATCATTTGCCGGCTGTGTAACCTCAATTTATTTCATCTCTCTAAAGCTTCAGTTTGCCTATCTGCCAAATGGCAATAAACATGATAAATGCTATACTGGAATGATATGAACATTAATTAAAATTCATTTAATCCTAAAAAAATTTTTAAAAATTTCATTGAATCCTGAATGAAAAAAATTTCATTCAATCCAGTCAGTTGACAGTCCGACTCTTGATTTTGGCTGAGGTCATGATCTCAGGGTCGTGGGATTGCTCTGAGCTCAAGGCAGAGTCCGCTTGTCTTTCCCTCTGTTCCTCTCCCACTTGCACACATTCTCTCTCTCTCTCAAATAAATAAATAAAATATTTTTAAGAATAAAATAAAATTCATTTATTCCTTCCATCCAACCTTGTGCTTGAGGTTCTAGCCAGAGAAATTAGTAAGAAAATAAAATAAAAGGCATCCAAATTGGAAAGTAAGAAGTAAAACTATCTCTATTTACAGATGAGATGAACTCATTCATAGAAAATCCTAAGGAATCCACACACACAAGAAAAAAATATATATTAGAACTAATAAAAAAGTTTGGCAAGGTTGCAGGACACAAGATCAGTATACAGAAATTAATCCGTGTTGATACACTTGCAATGAACAAGTCCAAAAATGAAATTTAAAAAAAAACTCCATTTGTAAAAGCATCATAAAGGATAAAATATTTCGGAATAAATTCAACAAAAGTAGTGCAAAACTTATACTCTGAAACCTTGGAACATTGCTGAAAGAAACTAAAGAAGATCTAAATAGAAAGACATCTATGCTCACGCATCAGAAGACTTAACAGTGTTAAAATGACAATATTCCCCCAAACTGATCTACAAATTCAACACAATCTGTATCAAAATTCCAACTGGTTTCTTTGCAGAAATTGACCAGCTGATTCTAAAATTCACATGGAAATACAAAGGATCCAGAATAGCCAAGACAATCTTGAAAAAGAATGAAGTTGGAAGTCTCACACTTTCCAATTTGGAAATTGACTACAAAGCTATAGTAAGCAAGATAGTATGGCACTGGCATAAAGACAGACATATAGATCAATGGAACAGAACAAAGAGTGTAGAAACAAACCCTTCCATTTATGGTCAATTGACTTTCAACAAGGATGCCAAGATCATTCAATGCAGAAGGAATAGTCTTTTTCAACAAATAATGCTAGGACAACTGGATATCCACCAAAGAATGAAGTTGGACTCCTACCTCACACCACATTAAAAAATAACTCAGATCAAAGACCTGAATGTAATAAAGGACAAATAAATTCATTTAAAAATGGGTAAAGGGTCTGAATAGATGTGTCTCCAAAAAAAGATAACCAAATGTAAGATATACAAATATGCAAACGGAAGATGCTCAAAGTCATTGGTCATAAGGGAAATGCAAATCAAAACCACAGTGAGATACCACCTCACACCCAATAGGATGATTAAAATCAAAAAGAAAGACAACACTGGTGAGGCACTAGAAAAAATTGGAATTCTCATATACAGCTGGCAGGAATGTAAACTAGTGCAGCCACTTTGGAAAACAGTCTGGCTGTTCCCCAGAAGGTTAAAACAAAGTGCCACATAACCCAGCAATTCCGCTCCTAGCAGTATACCCGAGACAAATGAAAACATCTGTCCACACAAAAAAAAGGCTGTGCGTGAATGGTCACAGCAGCATTATTTGTAAGTCAAAAAGTGGAAACAACTCAAATGTCCATCAAATGAGGAGTAAACAAAATATGATCTATCCAGCAATAGGAAGAAATGAAGCACTCATACACACCATAACATGGATGAACCTTGGAAACCTGATGCTAAAGGAAGGAAGCCAGTCACGGGAGACCATATAGTATAGGACTCCATCTACATGAAATGTCCAAAATAGCATAATCTATACAGATAGAACATAGGGCCAGAGGGATGTGGAGTGACAGCTAACGGGTTTCTTTGGAAGGTCATGGAGGTGACCAAACACTTGTGCTGATGGCTGCACAACTCTGTGAATATGCTAAACCCACAGAACTGTGCACTTTAATGGGTGAGTCGTGTGCTATATAAATTATATCACAATAAAGCCGTTACCAAAAAAAATCATGTATTTATTCAACAAGTATTTATTGAGTACCTATGATGCACCAAGCTCTGTTGTAGGTACTCAGGAAACATCAGTAAATGGAACAGAAGAGATCTCGGTCCTCTGAGAGTAGGAGACCGATAAGAAACATACTAAAAAGGTGAATTGCGTAGCATGGTAGAGGGTGATAAAGGCTATTTTATGAAGGTCAGGAGGATCTGAAGTGGGGGGGAGTATGATGCGACATGAGTAGGGTGATCATGGCTTATTATCGAAACCAAGATTTAAGAGAGGTGACAGAGGAAGCCAGGAAGCCCTCAGGGAAGAGTGTCCCAGCGGGCGCAGAGGGAACAGCCTGGGCCTGGGCCACAGGGCAGGAGTGAGCCCACGTGTCTGAGGAAGAAAGAGAGCTCAGTGTGGCTGCAGGGCCGCATGGAGTGGAGGACAGGGTACAAGGGGCAGGCTGGACAGGTCCTCGAGTGCCATTAAGCGGGCGTGGGCTTCTCGGCAAGAACTGGAAGGCCACAGTTGAGCAGAGGACTGGTGGTCTGACCCGCGTTAGAAGCAGCACTCTGTCTCTGCCCACCCGTGTTCACAGAACATTATCCACAACAGGCAAACAGTGGGGCAACCCGAGAGTCTGTTGACGGATAATCAAGTTGTGGGAGAACCTACAACGGGATGCCATTTAGGCTTAAAAAGGAAGGCCATACTGACCCCGCTACAGCATGGCTGAACACGGGCCATATCACTCTGCTCGGGGATACAAGCTGGTCACAAAAAGACAAACGGAGGGGGCGAATGGATGGCTCAGTCGTTAAGAGTCTGCCTTCGGCTCAGGTCATGATCCTGGAGTCTCTGGATCGAGCCCCACATCGGGCTCTCTGCTCTGCGGGAGGCCTGCTTCTCCCTCTCTCACTCCCCCTGCTTGTGTTCCCTCTCTAGCTGTGTTTCTCTCTGTCAAATGAAAAAAATCTTAAAAAAAAAAAAAAAAAAAAAAAAGACAAAGCCTGCACCATTCTACTTACATGGCATGGCAAAAGGAAAGCAGGAAAGCAGTCAAATTCAGAGACAGTAGCATCATGGGTGCCAGGGGCTGGGGGGAGGGAAAGGGGCTTAGTGGGTAATGGGTGCAGAGCTTGAGCTCTGCAAACTGAAAATGTTCCAAAGATCGATGGTGGGGATGGTTGCACAGCAATGTGGACACACTTAATGTCACTGAACTGTCCACTTAAAATGGTAGTTTTCACACTACCTGTATCTTATCACAATTTTTAGAAATTAAAAAAAAAAAAGACTCACTCTGCCGAGTTGAGATGAGTTTGAAAGAAGGCAAAAGTAGGGAATGGGGCTGGAGGCCATTAGCAGCATCCATACCCATTTCTGGCACAGGACAGGTCCCCTTTCCCTGCCCTCCGGAGGTAGGTGTCACGAGCATTTGAGGTCCCTTAGCCTCTTCGCCTCTCCCTTGGGAGCATCAATGTTGCAGAGTACAGGCGGCCCAGAGGCAGTCAGCAGGAAGGAAGGGGGCCGGACATGAGCACCGGGGCCTCCAGAGGAGCCCGAGAAGCAGCCGTCACCAAGGGGAGAGGAAACCTGCTAGCCTGGCGACTATTCCGGGGAGGAATGAGCCGTGCCCAATGCTCTGGCGGCTCAGGCAACATGAGGACAAGCTACTGCATCAGCCATGGGCAGGTCACTGTGACCTTGACAGGGAGTAACACCAGCAGAGCAGTCTGCACACTGCCCAGCACATGGAGCACAATGGAGGGCCTCCACGGAAATTACCAGAAGGTGGGAGGGCTGGGACACCCCCCCCACACACTAACATTCTCAGTCTGCCTCGAGGCACCGCCCCAGGCCTTGCCAGCAAGGAGCAGGCTGCCCCGGTGGGAACCGGCAGTGTCTCCCGAGGGGTCTGGCCCGTTGACAGACTCTGGGTCGGGGCATGCCCAGCTGAGGTCCACGACGCGGCACACACAGATGGGCTGGCCGGCATCACTGGCAAAGAAGGGCAGGCCTTGGGCCTCTGGGGACGCTGTGGCCTCAGGTTGCCCTCCGCCTTCTGTGCTCACTCCCTTCTCTGCTGGTTCCATGAAAAGCCTAGGGTTTTAACTCTGAGGTTCATCCACCAGCCAAATGAAGAGGAATATTTTATAAAATTGTAATACGGCATGAAATTGCTAAGTACATATATAAGGCTAATGTCACTGTAATATTAAAATACTAAATTCATTTATATACTTTTTATTTAAATTGCTGGGGCAACTTGCCAGAATTGATTAAAAATTCTGAACAGGGTGTATTGTATGGGCCAATTATGAAACAGGGTGTAAGCACTGTAGCAGCCTGTAATATGCAGAAGACCATTTGTAAAATGAGTTTCTTAAAAAAAAAAAAAAAAAAAAAAAAAAAAAACAGGTGAAGAGAGAGAGGCAGGCTTCCCGAGTGCAGCCGAGTGGTCACACGCTGAGCCATGTGGACAAAGCCCCCAGGAGGACAGCACGGCCCCACCGCACCCCGCGGCCAGTGAGGCTGGCTTCTGCCCTCTCACTCACATGCGTCCCGCCTTTTCAGGCTCTTTGGCGGCATGAATCTATGATGACACAAGCCTCCCTCCTCTCCCTCTGGAGTCCTGGGAAGGAGCCCTGGCCACAGGAAGAGTGGCCACACCTGGCTTCTGGTGCCCCCCAGACACGGCCTGGCGGGGCACCGTCACGGGGAGGTGTGACCCGCCCACACCGCCTCTGCCCGTCCGGAGGCCACCCGCAGACCTGAGCATCTGACCACTGCTTTCAGACAGGGCTCAGCGGGCCTGCAGGACGGCCCAGACGTACACCCCAGGAGCGGCTCTCAGCCTGAGGCACGGGAGCTAGGGCCCAGCACCCTGCCTTCTCAGCCCCCTACTGGAACCGCTCTGCGCCGTGCTCCCGCATCTCTGAGCCCATGCTGCCGGCCGCTCACTGCCACCTGCTCCCCTTCCAAAAGGCACCAAATCTGTGCCTCGGGGTCTGGCTCTGGGGGAGCCACATGAAGGCACCAAGTCCCTGCGCGCTCTACGGCATCCCCACTATGGAACGGACACCAGCATGTGACCCCTGAGGGACCGGGGTCAGGGAAGAGCTGCTAGAACGCAGGGTACACGTGCACTCCAGGAGGGCCTGGGGGCTGCTGGGCCTCTTTCTCGTGACGACATCAGTCTCCCAAAGGCATCCTGTGGCTCCACCCACTGCAGTGCCCGCTGCCCGTGAACAGCTGAGGCTGGCTTGGGAGGGGCTGCCGGGAGCCCCCAACAGTTGTGAGACATGCCCTGGGAGGAGGTACCCAGAGAGGTAGCAGCGGATGGAGCCAGGAGAGCGTTCTGGAATTTGCCCTCGCCTGCATTCGCTGGTCCTGTGGGCCCTGCCCCAGGAGAATACAGTGGACACGCCCCCCCGTCAGGAGGCCCCACAGGCCCCACGCAGGCGGGGGTGATGACGGTGACTGACAAGGAGACAAAGCCTACAGTGACACTTGCAGAGTGGACCCCTACTGTGCCCTCTGTGTCCTTCCTGCCAGGATCCACGGCACATCATCAAAGCCCTGATTGCCACTGCCTCTGGAGACCCTGGATTGTTGGTCACTTTGGACCCTTGGCTCCCCCAGAACACCCATCCCTTCTTTGTACTGAGTGATCCACAGCCGCTAGCCCAGCACCAGCCCCAAGCTGGCCTCCAGCCCCTCTGGTAGGACTGTCAAAGGTCCCACAGAGAGGTAAGCGAAGGCGCCAGAACGCTTACCACCAGCCACGTAGCCGAGGTGGAGCTGTTCCCTGCCCTTGAGGAGCTCGTGGTTTAGGGGAGGAGACGTTTATCCATCCGTCCATCCAATGAGTACTTGCGGAAGGCCTGCTGCATGCTATGTGCTATTTGGGTTCCGAGACTCCCTGATCTCCTGAAGCTCATGCGGCAATAAGACAAGGGAATGAGAGAACCCATCAGAGAGTAAATGAGGGCCAACATCTGAAAAGAAAACCTTGTGATGTGATGGAATGACCGGGGCTACCTTGGTCTGGGCAGGTAAGGAAAGCTTCCCCGCGGGGAGGCCTGAGCAGCAAGAAGGCCCTGGATGGTGTGTCCAGCGACACAAAATCAGAGCCCTGGACAGCAGAGGGCCAGGAAGGAGGGACTTGCCACAGGGACCGGGGCTGAGAAGGGCCAGGCACTGCCCCACGTAGGGGCGGACTCCATGTTCCGCACATGGGGCGCTGCTGGACCCTGACCCCGCCTGGGGTGCTGCTGTCAGCTCCAGCACCCCTCCACACGTCACCACGGAGACTCCCTTCCACCGGAAAACAACTGTGTTTATTCTCTCCTCCACATTCTGGACTAAGGCCATACGATCATTACAAAACGCACAACCCATAATGTGTTCTAAACTGTCTCTGCATACTCTGTGGTTTTGGAATAATACATAAAATGCTTAATAAAAATTAATGTGGAAAGGAGAGTCATCAGCCTCACTTGGAAATAAAATCGGTATTAATTTCTTTGCCCATGGTTACCCTGATAAGCTAGTCATGACATGACTCGTCTCCACAACCTTTGCTACAACCCACATGGGAGACACGTGCTTCTCTGGCGGTAAGTTCCAGTACCGATGGCTCCAGGATCGGGGAATGACACGCGTGAGCTTGCTGGGTAGCCACGACAGCTCCCGGCACGTGAGAGACACACAACAACTGTTTGTGGAAAGCTCTTTGCTCAGAGACTCAGCGCAGGCAGGCCCCGAGGTCATGGAGTCTGTCCACGCAGCTCAGCCACAGATACGAGGACATAAACCCAGTCACTTGCATTATAGTCAAGCATCAAACCGAGAGCCCTGCTGGGCCGCTGGGTGCCAGAGGAGGGCACGACGGACCAGAGCTACAAAGGTCAGGGTTTCATTGCTTGTTGGGAGTGGCAAGTGGCCACTTAGGAGACCCGGGGGGACAGCATGGTTGAGTGTGCCCAAGGCCCCCCAGCGAAGCCTCCAAGGGCCCCGTCCCCATCCCCCTCCAACAGCCGAGGCCTCAGGGCTGCCGGGACAGAGCAGAGGCTGCAGCTCCCCTGAGACGTCCCACCACCAGCTGTGATTCTGCCCTGGGACCGCACAACCCCTCCTCTGGGTCCCCATGCAGTTCTGGATCCTCTCAGGGACCCTGGTCCCTGGGGCTGCATGAGTGGCAGTTACTGCGGAAAAGGAATCTCTAAGCATTAGTCTTCAAACTTGAGACTATGGACCTCCTCAAATTGTTTTCTTGATAAGAGCAGAGTGGGCTTTCTTGTTCCTTCCTTTACCCTACAAAAATCAAATACAGACATTCCACATATTCTATTTGACATGTATGCATTTATACTTCCTGACTGAAAAGGTAGGCTTGAGCTCCAGGGCCTGGCTTCAGGTCCCAGCTCCATCACTTACGGGAACCTCAGTTTCCTCATCTGTACGCTGGGCAGAACAGTATCCGCCCTGTGGGACCGGAGAGGATGAATGTAGGACTTCGCCAGGGACCTGGTGTGTGATAGACGGCGACGTGGTGATGAATGCCACCATGCCATCACAGTGGCCGCGGTGGTGCTGGGGAGAACACACTCCTCTCTCTGCCTCACAGGCAAAATCTTGCACGAGAGGTCTGCTCGCCACCCCAATCCATAACGCTGAGTTCTCCCTTCCTCCCCCACACCTCAGGTCCTGCAGGCTCAGCAGGTGCCATCTTGCATCCTGATTCATCAAAGCGAAGGTCAGAGGAAATGAGCCCCTCCCTGAGCCAGCTCGCATTCTCAGAAACCTCATCCCCTCCTGCCCCATCCACAGGCGTCCGCCTCCGGCCACCAGCAGCCCCAGCACCTTCAGAAACCCTCAGTATCATCTCTCCCTGTATCCTGACTGCTAAGCTAGTTATTGTGTTTTACCTTCAGTGGAAATTCCATCACTTTGTACTAAATCCCACTGTATACAAAACATCGAGTGGCTTCCACTGATAAGAAGAGATACAGCAGGAAAATTGCCACATTAGATACTGCCTATTATAGGGGCTGTTTTCGTTGAAAACTGCATCATCTCAGGTGCAGGCTAATGGCCCAGACTCCCCACGGCCTTCACTCCATGAGAGCCAATGCTGCCCACCGAGTCAGGGTGCTGCAGTTCTGTCCAGGGTGTTGCTTCCCAGAAGGTTTCAGTGCAAGACAAGTAGGAGGGCAGTTCTGTGGTGTCACCCTCTAGGCTCGGGCTCATCACCCCAACTGGCAAGACCTCTCACAGTCACAGGCCGGGAGAAC
The DNA here is from genome assembly GCA_004023965.1 of Spilogale gracilis. NCBI lineage: Eukaryota > Metazoa > Chordata > Mammalia > Carnivora > Mephitidae > Spilogale > Spilogale gracilis. The sequence goes on along the minus strand of PITA01012477.1, from coordinate 41,952 downwards.
AGAGGAGCGTCTGAGGTCCTGAGCCAACCCCCTTGGGCCTGTGGGGTCCCCATCTGGTGACACAGAAGGCCCAGCGAGGAGCTCTCTAGCTCTCCCGGGCTTCTCCTCTCTGAGATGCACCCCGACGACAAGGATGCAACGACGACGACAACTGCCACCGAGAGGGCGGCGGTTTCCATGCCGACAGCGGAACCGTGAGCATCCACCATCAGGTGGCACTTTACAATCCAGGAAGGAGAATTATTCATTTCGGCTCAGAAAGGCCACGGAAAAGTTTACTTCTTGCAAATGTTTTCTTTACAAAAGCCAAATCCCAAAGCTAATATGATGTGGGGCGGATTAGACAATTAAAGCAGGCACACGGAATACAAATCTGCATTTGTTCGGCTGGTCGACAGGAGATCGCCATTCCCTTCCTCCCACAAGTCAATTTACTCAGAGAGAGCAGCCTTCACTCCAGATAAGCACATTGACTTTAAAATAAAGTGTGTGCCAACAGCCGCAGCCCAGCGACTGGAGCAGGCAGAGATGTGGCATGGAATGATAATTAAATATATTTTCATCATCCGTCATTTTTTTGCTCCAGGTGCCAGGGTAATAAATCTGGGCTCGCCTCTTTTGTCAGCTGGCAGTGAACACATTTGAACGTAAAATCTCCCGGGAGGAATTAAGAGTCACTTGGCCTTGTAAAGGAGAAAGGGTTTTACTTCCAAACTGCCAAGTGGGGAGCTCACAGCTGATCGGTTTCATAATACTTTATTATTTGACGATATATACGCCTTGGGTTGTATTTCAGAGGACCACACCTATGGGATAACCAGTGCTCCAGGAGATTTGCCATCAAATTCAAGAATAAAAACTGATTTGGGGAGATTTTCACCACTATTTCTTTTTATGAATCCCCAATTTAATGTCTTATTGACTAGGTATATTCCCATATTTTAAAACTTTTCCTCCATTCTTTAAATTCCCCCACAGCCTCCCCTGACCCCCCCCCCCTGTACCCCCCTGCAGGGACATCTGTTGCCTTAGCTGCCTGTCATCTGAGTTAAGTGCTTTCGATTGGCCTAAGGAGTTTGGTTGACTTTTTATTTTGACAGTTTAACAGCTCCTTCTCCCCAGGGGCAACCTCCAGTGAGCAGTCCTCCGAAAAGCCCACTGAAATGGTACATCAGAGCTCCTTCAGAGCCTTTCCTTCCTCTCCAACAACACATCTCCTGCAAAATACCTTCACTGAACAGCAGGTCTGGGGGAAGCCAGGGCCCCTGTCCTGGGGCCTCAGACGGCTCCTGCCGGCCACAAACCAGCCTTGGAAGGCAGTCAGGGACTCCACGATGCACACTAACAGTCAGGAACACACAGACACACGACCAGCCCAGGCAGGGCCACAATTAATGAGTCCTCTTCTCTTTGCTTCTCAAAGCAATGTTCTGGAAAGGAAGACCCTGTCCAGGGCCCATCGGTAGGGCCACCTGAGGCTCCACACAGGGTCAACATGCATTCACACCTGTAGAACCTCAAGCACTAACACTTAAGGCAGATGAGACGGTCAGATTAAAGAAGAGACCCACTTGCACTTTCCCAAAGGAAGGGCAGTTTCTTGGCCAGCCTTGACCCAGGACCACAAGCAACGGAAACTTCCACAAGCACGTTGGAATTTGTCAGCTCTGCATTCCTCAGCAGGGACCTGGGCTCAGCCAAAAAAAATCAAATCCTGACCCCCTAAGGTCAATGCAAAATGTCTCTGTTTATAAATACGAATATCCTCTCTTACTGACTGCAGATGCCTTCCCAGTCAGCTACTCATCTGACCCCAGAGCTGCCCAGTGTGGGGCACTGCCAGGTGATAACTCTAGAATCGAGGACCCACACAGAACACAATCTGAGGCTCGATCCCAATCACAATCCCAGCAGGCTTCGTTTCAGAAACTGGTGAGCCAATTCTAAAATCCATATGGGAATGCAAAGGACCAGGAGTATCTGAAACGATCTGAAAGAGAAGAGTGCAGTTGGAGAGCTAATTCTACTTCGGTTCAAAGGGTTCCGAGACTTGTTGTAAAGCTGCCGTGGAAAAGACAGTGCTACAGAGACAGATAACCAGACCAACAAACAGGGTCCAGAAATAGACCCTCACATATACAGACAAATGATTTTTACAAAGCAGCAAAAGGTAATTCGGTGAAGAAGGGGGGAGACGTTTCAACAAATCGTGCTGGAGTAACGAGCCATCTCCATGCAACCAAAATTAAAGAGGACCTCACCTGCTACCTCACAGCATATACAAAAATTAACTTAAAATGAGCTGTATACCTAAGTTTTACACCTATAACACTTTGAGAAGAGAATATAAGAAAAAATACTTATCCCCCTAGGTTAGGCAGAGACATGACACCAAAAGTACGATCTTTAAAAGCAAAAATATTAATAAACTGCACTTCTTCAAAATTAACTTTAGTTCTTCAAAAAATACTGCTAAGAGAATGAATAGAGAAGCCCAGCCTGGAAGAAATCCTTTATGGAACATTTGTCTACTAAAGGACTAGCTGAAATACACATAAAGAACTCTCAAAACTCAATTAACAAGAACACAAGTAACCCATTTTTTTTAAATGGACAAAAGATTTGAATAGACATTTCACCAGGAAGATAACAAGGAGTCATTATTTATCAGCAAAGTGCAAATTAAAACCACAAGCAGATGTGACCATATTGCTAGTAGAATGGCTAAAATTAAAATGAACGACCACACTAAGTGCTGGGGAAGTGAGGAGTGCAGGGAACTTTGGACCCTGCAGGTGGGAGGGTACAATAGTGCCACCACTCTGAAAAGCAGGTTAGTCATTTTCGCGTGATCCGCCCATTCCACCCCTAGGTATTTACTCAAGAGAAAAGAAAGCCTATGTCCTTACAAAGACCTATACACAAATGTTCCTAGCATCTTCGTTTGTAATCATCAAAAACTGGAAACCACCCAAATGTCCATCAACAAGTGAATGGACAAGCTGTCTCATATGCACACAGTGGAACACTACTCAGCAATAAAAAGAAATAAACTGATACACACAACATGGATGAGTCACAAAGTAATCATGCAGAGTGAAAGATGCCTACGCAGTCCCCAAAAAGAGTACAGCCTATACAATTCCAATTACATAAAACTCCAGAAAATGCAAACTGACTACAGTGACAGAAAGCAGCCCAGCGGTGGCCTGGGGGTAGGGAGGCAGGGCAGGCCCAGAGCCAGGGATTACAGGGGAGCCCGAGGACACTTCTGGAGTGGGGGCTGGACCCCTTCACTCTCATGAGTTAGCGATGGCAATGTCAAAACCCACCAGGCTGTATGTTTTAAATATGTACGGTCTAGCGCGTGTCAATTACGCCTCGCTGATGCTGCTTTCAGACAGAGAGAAGGTGAACGGTGCCCCTCAGGCTGTGTGAGGAGGCTCAGGGACGTGCAGGTGCCCTGAGCCCGGGAGAGAAAAGAAAACATATCAACAGAAGGAACGGTGATTTGCCTGCAACTACTGGTGAAAAAGCCTGCGTTAGAATTCAAAACATCCCGTCTCGTTCATTCAGTCAGTAAATGGGTGTTCGGAGCCCTGAGGACACAGGGAAAGATATGGTTACTCTCCTGAAAGAAACGAGGACAAGAACACTGACTGTTCTCGATCTTGGCCGTAAATACGCACCCCCGCCTGCAGGTGCGGGGTGCATACACGGTCAGTCTCCCAGATGACGGCGCTTCGGCAAATTACATAAATGCTCTGTGCCTCAGTTTCTTCAGCTGTAACAGAAGGATAATAGTATCCTCCACTGCACAGGGTTGTTATGATTTAACAAAATGGTATCGTCTTTGACTCTTAGAAGGATGCTCGGCACACTGTGAGCACTCAGTCAGTGTGAGCCACATCTCGCGCTATAATTATCTCTACTTTTATCACTGAACTATCTGTAGAGACACACATCGAGATATAAAGAGGTCTTGAGGGGCTGAGAGAAATGGCTGCCTCTATCTGCTTGTCTGTATTCCCTGCCCTCAACACTTCTGTATCACTTCAAAAACGTGAAGTTTTAAGTAAGTACAAACCCACCAACGCATAATTAATCGAGAATACTGGGCATGCTTCAAAGGCAAGAACCCAGGGGTGCTCAACCCACACCTCTCCCCTTCCTCAGATGCCCTAGAAGTCCCCCCTGACAAGAGCCCAGATCAGAACCTTTACCCACAGCAGGTTAACATGTTGGAGGTGGGATCACAAGTCTCTCTTCACCCCCCAGTTCTTGTAGCCTATAACTCTGACCCGACAACGGGTGTCTACACCTGGGGCAAGGGCTGCTCTGTGGGCCACAGAACCCAAGAACTGAAGCCACAACTTTGGAATTTCAGAAGCCATGACCTTGAGGTATGTCAAGGAAGTGCAGGGGGCATCCCAACAGCGGGGGCCTCTTCCTGCCCATAGCCAAGCTGTAGGGACAGTGGGGGCTGCACATGAGGGGCCCGGGCCCCACCCTCTCCCTGCCCTGGTGGTGGGTGCCATGAGAACCCCACAGAGGCCTCATTCCTCAAGTGGAACAGAGAGCATTCACCCTGCACCCCAAAGAACAGAGGTGACTGTTGAGGGCGCAGGAGCAGCCGAAGGACTCCTCACCCACCCAAGAGAGTGCAGAAGCACCTGAACAGGACCTCGCCCTACAGAGGCCTTGCATGGGGTCAGAGGGGCACAGCAATGACTGGGTGGGGTGCCAGCCAGGGGCCTAAGGAAGTGGCAGTCACTGGGGACCAGACCCCTCACCTCCATGCCCTCCTCATGCACCAAGAGGCCCGGTAATGGATTGAGGGAAGCTTTAAATTGACTTAGAAACCCCAGAACTAAATGAGATTATGTTCCTGTGGCCTGGTAGAATGAAGGATTGAAATAGAAATTAAATTCAGTTATCGAAAGAGAGCGAGCGAGCTCTGTGTCGCGGGTCCCTGAGCTGTAGCCTGAGCTGGGTCCTGCCACACACCTGAACATGGTCACTGCCAGTTCCACAGACAAGAGCAGAGCAAGTACACAGTGAGGATCGCTCGCAGCCCGCCAGGCCCCACGCACACGAGGGAGGGAGAGCTGCCTCTTGCCCCAGGGAGCTCACCACCCACCTCCCGGGACACAGGTGTGCAGACAGATGATGACAAGATTGCAGGTACCCAAAGCAAGGGGGAGGCGAGACCCGTCCTGCAGGGCTTCCAGAGAGAGCGTCGGCATAGAATTTGGAAGTCTCCAGTGATCAAGGAGGGCATCTAAAGCAAGTCTAAAAGGGAAACCCCAAGGGCACTTGGGGGGCTCAGTCACTAAGTGTCTGTCCCCTTCGGCTCAGGTCAGGATCGCAGGTTCCTGGGATCGAGCCCCGCATCATGATCCCTGCTCGGTGGGGAAGCCTGTTTCTCCCTCTCCCACTCCTCCTGCTTGTGTTCCCTCTCTTGCTGTGTTTCTCTCTGTCAAATAAATAAATAGAATCTTAATAAACAAATAAGTAAATAGAAATAAATAAGCAAACAAGCAAACAAATAAATAAATAAAAGGGGTTTCCCTTGGCAGGAGTTTACAACTTAGCAAAGGACATACATGCTATGAGGATGGCAATGGGCTGGTCACTAAGTTCCATGGAGGGTGAAAGTGGTGCCCCCCAAGTTTCTCACTGATGGATTTACGCCTTTTATGAGGGTTTTCCTTTTTAAAAAAATATTTTAGGGGCCCTTGGGTGGCTTAGTCATTAAGTGTCTGCCTTCGGCTCAGGTCATGGTCCCATCCTGGGATCGAGCCCCACGTCGGGCTCCCTGCTCGGCGGGAAGCCTGCTTCTCCCTCTCTCACTCCCCCTGCTTCTATTCCCTCTCTAGCTGTGTTTCTCCCTGTCAAATAAAATCTTAAACATACACACACACACACACACAATTTTACTTACTTGAGAGAGTATGCGTGTAAGTCAGGGGAGGGAGAGAGAGACACTCTCAAGCAGACTTCCCACTGAGCGTGGAGTCCAACACGGGACTCCATCTCATGACCCTGAGATCATGACCTGAGTGGAAACTGAGAGTCAGACACTTAACCAACTGAGCCACCCAGGCGCCCCTTGACCCCTTTCGTGAGGGTTTTCATCCATCCTCCATGAGGTGAGAAATGGGACAATGCAGCACATTTTCAATAAAGCTAAACTGATTCCAGTTAAAGAACTGTCCTTTATTCTGTCCTTCCAACTTCTCTTTCATGAAATGTTAATGATACATGGTTGCTAGACTTTTTCTGTCTTTCTTAGCAAAATAAAAAGTTGGTGGCCCTGTAAGTTTCTCCCATTACAAAACAAACAAACAAACAAACAAAAAACCAACTGCATTGTCCTGTGGAAACCTTTGCCCTGCAGGGTGGGTCTGCTGGGTGCCCATGGTGGGCCAGGTACAGAGGAAACAACAGTGAACCGCAGACACAGGTGCAGACAGGGCCTCCGCCTGGATGAAGCTCATGTTCAAAAGGCTGTGAAAAGCAAACCGGGGGGGCTGGGGTTTCCTTGAGACAGGATCCACACAGATGACCTCATTGAGAAGTGACATGTGAAATGAGGCCTAGAAAATGAGCTAGGGCCAGCCACGGGAGTGGCTGAAGACAGAGGATCCTGGGTTGGGCAGGAGGCGGCTGCAAGTGCAAAGGTCCTGAGGTGAGATCTTAAATGGACAGAGGGCCAATGAGAAAGCAACAGTGGAGAGGCACACAGCTAGAACCACAGGTAGGGCCTCTCTGGGAACAAGGCAGCCAGAGGCATCTTCCCAAGGCAGACAGAGGTAATGAACTCTTCCCTGGGGAGGGTTCAGATGGGAACAAAGGTAAAAAGGAGGTCTGTATGAGAACCAGACAAAAGTAGCAAAGACCTCGGGCTGAAGCACCTGTTTAATGAGACATAGTCCTGTGCCCACCTGGGTTTATAATTGGTTTGTACCTCAGACACAAGCACCTGCTGAACAGGAAGGGACAGAACATCTGGGTCCTGCTCTGACCCTTGCAGAGTGGGCACAGCATCTCAAGGCCTCTTTAGACTCCGTATCTTCTAAGTCCAGTATTTGGGGAGCTTCCTGCCCACTGAAACAATGGATTTCAGTACTTTGGGCTAAGACCACATACCCACCAAAACAACAAGGGGTATTCTGAGCTCTGAATGACAAATGTGATTTTCCTAAGTGTCAACAGCATGGCCACAGATTGGGAAGTATTTTGTTGAAACGGAGGGTTTTCTTAATTCCTATCCTGGAGGATTTGGATCATCAAGTTCTTCCATGAGTGTGGAGACGATGCCCCCCATCCCCACCCCTGCTCCACAGCTGATGCTCCTGGCAGGAGAACAGGAGGCAGAGGGAGCAAGAGTGTGGTGCCCACCCCTGCCTGTCCCAAGAGAGGAGGGAGAGGAAGAGACAGAGGAAGAAGGTGGGACACGAGATCTTCGTCCTCTCTCCCACACCACTCTCAGACAGGTATGTAGGACTCTGAGAGCCTGAGGCCTGGCGATCTGCTTCCTGGAAATGAGGAGAGGCTCTAGGAACATGGTTCCCAAACTATGCAACCGAGGCACCCAGGGGAACCTCAGTGAATTCCTAGAAGGCCAGCAGAACACGTTTCGTTATTGAGCGATACTAATAAGCACCTGTCAGACACTGTTGGAACTACTAGCTTGGGGTGGTTTACAGTTTCACCAGCAGATCACCCTACACCTCTCTTGAGCAAGTGATGTCACTGTGGAGCTGGGTTTTCAGTGCTTGCTGAGATAAGCAAGCGCCTTGCAGAAAACAGTAAGTTACAAGGGTGGTGGCACCCACTATGATTCTACGATTTGAAAAGATGTCCGCTGACCAATGGGCACACATATCTTATTAGTAAGTAATTTGGTTATTTAAGAATAAAATAAAACATTATGAGTATTATACTTTCAAGCCGCTATGAAGTTGTTAGGACACAGATATTTATGAAGGTATTTGGATCCAACTACTTACTAAACAGAACCATGAAGTATTTGTGGCAGCCGAGGGACACACTGAGGCACTCGGGAGGCCAAGAACCAAGAAAAGTTTGGGAACTTCTGCTCTGGGGGAACTTGGCCCAAGGCCCCCCCAACACTGAGCAGGCAGATGGACAATAACGAATAATCAACGCCACCGAACCAGCCAGGCGCTGTCGGAAGGGACCGACTTGGTGGGGAGGCATAGAGCACCGCCCGGCACGGTGAGTGAGTGATCGGTCATGGTGCGCGTCATCACTATCGTAGGACTGTAACTTTTATTCTCAGCGTGACACTGGCTGGAGGGGAAGGGGAAGGCTACCCACGATGACCTACCATCGAAGGCTACCCACGATGACTCAGCTGGTGAGGGGAGCAGTATCCACGGCCTGCCTCTTAACCCACACAAGGTCCCCAGGGACTTAATGCCTTGTTAAGAAAGACTAAGGCCTCTGATGGTCAAGACGGAAAGGCCTCTTGGGAGAAGATAACACGGAACCAGGCTCCACGTATGAGGACTTTTCCCCCGAGGTCCAGATAGAGCCTTTGCTCCCGGAGCATCAGCAGTGTTGCTCTCTACAGAAGGGACCCCCACCCTCGGCTACCACCAGGTCCCAAGGACACACCCTCCCCATTCCCCAGGGCACAGAGGCGTCTCTGAGAAGCACTCCAAAAGACTGAACATGGAACCGATACAGCCAGGCAGAGGTGGAGGAACGGGACGGGCCGCAAGCCACCAGACTGAACTCGCCAGGGTTCTCTCTCACCAGCAAGCTCAGGCCGCCTGGAGAGAAGCTACACGCTCTCTGCAGAGAGGCACGTGGTTGTGACCGTGTGACCCCAGGACGCCGCGGCCAAGGCATCAGAGGAAAGGGATGCAGGAGAAAGTGAGCCGTGGGCTGAGCCAGCAGGACCGAGCAGCCCCGTGGCCCAGTTCCACAGAGGAAGGCAAGGAGTGGGTTCCAAAATCGTTTCCTCAAGTCCCCCACACCTTCTCTTCAACCTGCCGCCACCAAGAGCCAGCCAACGGTCTGGGGCTGACGTCTGCAGCTACAGGGTAGGCCCCCCACCCCCCCACCCAACAAAGCTAGACTGGGTTACAGGAAGAAAATGCCCAGAGAAAGCAGACCAAGAGGCAAACTTAGGCTGCCAGAGTTCATCAAAATTGCTATTTGCAAGATTTTTATCTGCCCTACTCGAACTATTTCAATTGCAAAGGGCTAGATTCCCGGTATAGTAATAGAAAGGGTATTCACAGGCACTCCAGCTTCCAATAAGATGTTAAAACTTAGCTCACATTTTTTAAAGTTTATAAATAGCCTCGGAAAAGAAGCTGGAACACGCTTCTTAGTAAATACAGCTGACCCATTTTCCTCATTCTTCACCAGGAATAAAGCGACTGTTACCACGGAAAGTACAGAAGAGTCTAAATATATATTCCCTCCTCACAGGCACCCAGGTCAGAAAAACGGGAGTCGACACCCAGGCGCTGAAGGAGGGAGAAGCCAGGCCAAGGAGGGGCAGCCCCCAGCTACCTTCCCACACTTGAGAGGGCCAGGGTGGCGGGCAGGTGGGGGGGGACCCCATGGAGCCCCGTGTCCCAGCTCTGGTAGGGGGCAAGTCCTGACTCCAGGCTCTGCAGCCCACTGCTCGCTGCCCCATTGTCATCTAGCTTGGCCAGGCTTTCCCCCAGCCTGACCCCTCCCCAGCAGCTGGCTTCTTCTCTGGCATCTCATGTGTTTCTACTGCCTAGCCCTCCCCAGCGAGAAGGGAAGCTCCCTCTGGGCCCACTATTTACACCCAGTCCCCAGACCAGTGCCCAGCGCATGGTAAGTAAACACTGACCCAATGAATGGATTCACATCTGTCCAGCCAGGCCTGACCTAGCTTTTGCTCAAAGCCTGCTTTCCTGATGACGGGTGGGCTTCTCCTTCATTTGGGAGCCTCCAGAGCGGTCTGTCTGCTGGCCATGGAGGGTGTCCTTGTTTCTGATTAATTCTGTACCTGGGGAACTCTTTCTGGCCCCTCCTTTTGGCAGCGGCTGTGATCTAAAACAACGATCCACCGAACGCGGCAGGCCTAGCTGACTCAGAGAAGGAACGGATGTGACGTTCCAGGCAGGGAAGGTAAGAGTGTCCACTGCTCTGTCCCGAGGACCGGGAGGTGGGCACGCGACAGGTGCTCAGTCACTATCCACGAGCAGGCACTCCCGGCACAGCCACTGATGGGCGTCTGGCCAGCTCCCTGAGGACCCTCGCGTGTGGCCGTGCTTCCAGGCAGGGCTGGCAGCAGACCTACTGCCCTAGGAGAACTGTTCTCAGAGGGGCTGCAGACCGGGCAGGAATGCCAAGCCTCCCGGCTCGATTTTTCCAAGGAACCGCAGCCAACCCAGAGAAGGAGTCAGCTCTGGAGAGGCCCCCTAGAGATGGGGCTTGTCACCCCGAGGGAACCAGAAATTTCCCTCAAACATTTCAAAGCATCCCAGTGTCCAGAGTGTCTGCCACACAAGGAGGGAGGCACGAGGGGCAGACACAGCCAGTGGGGCAGGGGTGAGGGACACTCATCGAGGCTTTACGGAGAAGCTGGGAGGCTGGCAGCCGGGAAGCCGGGCCAGACCCAAGGGGAGGCACCTGGTGTGCGGTCACCAGAAACCCAATAAATGGCATGCACTCCCCTTCTTTGCCCTGCCCCAGCTGACCCTAAACACACCCCAGCTGGCCAGCTCATCACCACCAGAAAGAAACACGTAGTCCGCCGCTTCTTGCATTCGAGACACTTCCCAGGCCAGCTGAAACCTATTTCCCTGCCCCGTTTCACACTTCGGACCTTGAACAGTCCAGGCCTTGTGCCGGAGACCCGTGAGGGCTGCCAGCACCACGCTGGGGAGGGTCCACTCCTCCTCCTCCTCACCTTCCTGGGGTCCTTCCCTAAAACCTCCTGAAACAGAGGAAACTGCAGAGCACCTCAGAGAACCGAAAGCCAGCTGACCCACCAGCACGCTAGCCCATACCACGCAGAGCCGGCCTGCGCCCTGGTCCTGATGCGGCGACACGGGGACACTCCCACTCTGACCATGGACATGGAGGGAGCACAGCTGTGCAGGGGCTGGCCTCTGCATGCCACCGGAGCCCCGCGCACCAGCCCAGTGCCTTGCACACAGCAGGTGCCCAGCCAGGGCTAGAGGCTGCCCTCCCAGAAGCAGTGAGCAAGTGCTTGGGATTCTGTGAGTTCACGCCACATTCCTGAAGTCTCTATTCTTTTACTGGTTATTTCTCTAGATTGACTTCAATTCATCACCTTGGTTATGATCATAAAAGAGCTTAACTGATACTTAGTTGATGGACTCTCCCTTACCTAGGAAAATTTATTACTCCAGCCAAGTGCAGGACGGGACCCACAAGCAGAGCTTGCCGCCCATTAGCAGAGAGCCAGCGACTTTATCCTCCACCTGACTTGTTCCTGAAACACGTACGGAGGGGAGGAGACTCCCAAGATCTCAGTGCCCCAGATTAAAATCTGGCTTTCCAAGGAGATTGGGAGCTGTGCAGTGCTTTTAAAACATGTCTGCAAGCCCCTTGGATTCCTCCCATCAGAAAGTCGAGCCTCAGTCCCCTCTCCTTGAATAATGGCACACGCGAGGGACACCATGTGCTTCCATAGTCTACCTGGTTCTCTCAGGACACCTACGTCTGGGGCCCACATGCAGGCTGGCTGTCCAGAAACCACCGTGGAGGCCATGGGAGGAGAGAAGGAAACCCCAAGTAGCCCCCACTGGCCTAGCAGTGAGCATCTTCCCAAGCACACGGCACCAGACCCCAAGCGACAGCCCCTGGACATGGCCAGCTAGCCTCCACACCCAGGAGAGGGGAAAACAAATGAATGTGCTAAGTCTGAGGCGATTTGTTTGGAAACAAGAAACAGCTGGAACGATACACGGACCTCGCTGGCTGTGGGGCCCTGGCCAGGCCTCTTCCTGCTTTTGTTCATCTGAAATAAGGGAACTGGGGACCAGGAACAGATTTTTATCAGCCTTTCAAAAAACGAGAGAGAAAAAAAAGAAAAAAGAAAAAAAACAAAACAGGTATAGTGGAACAAATTCCTCCTAAAGCTAACTTTATTCCATTTGAAGAAATTGTCTTGAAATTACATCCCTCTTACACTGTTGGTGCGAAGATATCCTTCCTTTTATGAATGAGGTTATAGTAGCTGGTGACTGGCTTTTCATGGCCTCACTTGGTCAAATTAGAAAATTTTTAAAACAGGACCAGCCTCGGACATCCAGCGTCAGGGAACGCACCCGGTGAGATGGTCTCCGAGCGGTTCCACATCCGGCAGGCCGTGGTTTATGAAATTCCCTACAGGGAAGAGGGAGCCACCTGGTCTCCCCGCAGACACACTCTACAGAGCCCTGCCCCGGCTTATCAGCTCAGACAGTGGGCTCTGCTTTGACACAGCTCATGGGTCACATGACAGGTCCTTCATGGGCTCCTGCAAACTGTTCACCAAAAGCAGCCGCCTCCGGCCTGCCTGCCTTGCTTGCGGGGCCCACTCCTCCCATTGGGCGCTCCAGGGCCAGCGAGTGAGTGGACAGTGTAGGGCTCACACAGAAACAATCCCTCCAAACCCCAGCACAAAGCACGTGGCTTCTGAGCCCAGCGCCTCCTCCAGCATCTGGCCTGCCCGAGGCAGGGGCAGCTGGCCACAAAGAGAAACACAACAAACCCCCAGAAAAAGGTGTTAGCAGATCTGCACTTTCCAAAAACAGAGTGCTTTCAGGTCACGGAACAGAAAGACGGCGGCCAGAAACACTGTGGGCTTCGTTTCTAAAACGGTGAAGCGGCCTGCAATGTTTCGCCCTTTGGTTCCCGGCTCGCTGGGTGTCACCTCGCCTCCTGCACCTGCGCGGCCCCGGGACCGCCACACCTCTGGCACAGCGAGGCCTGCCCAGGGTCCCGGCCTTGTCTCGTCTGCAGCAAGCGGCCTGAGGCCACAGGGGACAGATGCCTACAGCTCCAGGAGGCCACCTGTGGCAACACGGTGGGGTCCCTGAGCGTGAGCGCGTCTGACTCACGCCACTGCCTGCCGAGGGGCACCCAGGAGCCTGACGACCCCACTCTGCCCGGCCTCTGTGTGGACCCAGAAGGGGGCGCAATGCCCCTGGGCCGCCTCCCGAAAGGCCGTATGCAGGACTGACTAGTGCTGGCTAGTTCCCAATGCCAGATAAATACTGTTGTGAAGCCACAGTATTTCTCAAGCACAAACAGTACGGTAAAGCCCAGACATTTATATGCAATTGGGAGACATTTATCCTGTGACAACATTCTATTCCAATGACTTTTCTATTACCGCCAATGATTAATGATGTAAATTCTGTCACTTGGGATGATGGATGCTGGGCAGCTGAGGGGCCTTTGCATAGATTACCCAAACCCCGGCTTCCCATTGGCTCCCAGGACAAATGTGGTCTGTGCTTCAGTCAGGCATAAATGTAAAGTTCGTTTAGATTAAAAAAATATTATTCTTCCTCAGTGCTCTCCAGCAGCGGCTCAGGACTGGGTGGACGCTTTCTCCTTCTGGAATGTGTTTTTGCTCTTCAGAGTCAGGGCTGCTGAGAATAATTGCATAACTTTGTAAGCAGGAGCGGGGAAGGCCTTCACCACTGGGTGCTATGGCAGGAAAGGTGGAGCCTGGAGAGCAAGGCCCAGGGCCTCAGGCATCTGGAGTCCCACCCAGCCTAGGTCCCAGGCAGACAGGCCTCCCTCCCTGTGGGCCTCGCGTGCTGGCCCAGTGACCCGGACTGTCCTCAGCACCCCCATGGTCTGCACCCGCTAGGAACTGCCAAGTTCTGCACAGGAGAGGACATGCAAACGCCCCTGATCCTGCTTTGTGGTCCTGCCTCTGTCCTCCCCTTAAATACTGTGTCTTCTGGGGTTCTCCAAGGCTCTCTTCCCTCTCACCCCACTCCCTCGGACGTCTCCATCTACCTCCAGGGCTTCAGCTGCTGAGGGCTCCCAACCCTGTGTTCTCCAGGCCCGTCTGAGTTCTGAGTTTCACACTCCCAGATCCTGCTGCACATGGGGCCTTCTGGGGACCCCGACTGCAGTATCCCATACCGCCCTGGGTCCTGCATGGCAGAGTATGGTCTCTTCCAGCCCAGCTGGCTGGCACGGAAACCCTGGAGCTACCCTGCACTCTGCTCTGGCCTCACCTCCCTCTCCGACTGATGACCAGCTCCTACAGCTTCCTGAACAACCTCTGGGCCTGTCACTCCAGCTCCACTGCCCCAGCCTGGCCCAACTGTCACCTACACTAATAACAGCAAGTTCACGGTCTCTAAACAGCTCTCCATGCATCCATCCCTGCCTTCCCCTCCAAGTAACAGAACTTTCGTCAGCCACCCCTCTCCTGGGCCCTCCAGAGCCTTCCTAGGCACATGATAGAAATGCTCCAAAAACACTCCACTCCAGCAGACTGGGCTCTACACCACTCGGCACCTGCTGACAGTGCCAGCCACATCCTGGGCACACCTCACCCCTTCCCAGGTTGCACACTTCCCGAACTTCCTGCCATGCTCTCTGGACACATCTGCACAGGGCAGGTCCCCAGACCCCTTCAGCTGGCTGACTCATTCCCTGGGTGCCAGTTTTAACTCACAGAGGCCTGTGAATCTGTCCTCCCACCTCTTGACACACCCCTGCCTTCCGCACAGGGCCCAACCCGGCCTCGGTCACCACGGGGTCCCAGCACCTCCTGCAGCATCGCCAGAGGGTCACAGTCCGTCACACAGGGGCTCAGCGGCCATACCAAGTGGAGAACTTATGTGCACACCTAGCTTCTTCCCACCCCTCCCAAGAATGCAAACTCCATGAAGCCCAGAACCGTGCCATGTTCATCTCCGGACCCCTGGGGAGCCTGCCATGGTCTCGCCATGGAGCAGGTGTTCAGAACAGGTTATGGAGAAACTAAGAAAGAAGAAAGGATGAAAACTCATAAACTCATGAGGAACAGAAAACCAGTGGCCTCATTCATAAGGCAAAGGCTTAAAAGTTTAAAGAAGGAGAGAGAATTGATGTGAAGTGTGCAGCCAACATGCGGGCCTGTAAATCAAGCTGTTGTCAAAGTCCGGGGGGAGAGCTGCCCGGCTTCCCTGCAGACGCACAGAAGCAGCTGTAATTCAGGGCCGGGGCGGGCCTTACAGGAACTCGGTGCTGCTCGTGCCGCTGGATTCCTGGCACTCCTAACTCAATTTGGCCATCTCTCTCAGCGTCCTTTCTTGGAAAATGGATGGGCTCTCCACTCTGGGAGGCCTGGGAAAGGTCCCAGGCTCTGTGCTGACAGCTGGGGGAACCGGATCCAGTCCAGCCAGGAGGATCCCCCCCCTCCCCAACCAGCCCCAGCACCCGGGGGCAGGGAGAAGCACAGGGGAAGAATGCAGACCCTGCCTGCCCTGGCTCCCCTCCTGACTTCTCCAAGGCATCTGGCCCTGGGGCAGGAAGGCGTTCACAGGGCATTCCCTGGGGACTCTGGGGCTCCACTGCCCATGTCCAATGTGCGGGACCCACAGCCGAAGACTCGGTATGTACAGGGACCAGTCCTGTCCTGGAGGCTGAGGACCACAGCCTGATGGTGGGATCAGACTCTCAGTTGAAGGGCGGAGGGCCTGGGAGGAGTCGCTGGAGCCACCCCTGCCTCTAGGCCTCAGGCCTGGTCAGCAGCTGGACTGACTGCTCCCAGGCTTAGCGATCATGAACATCACAGACTCCATGTTCCTTCCCAAACCCATGGCTCCAACCCTGCCAAGTGGCCACCGCGGCAGGAGCTGGAGGCCAGAGGCCAGCCGCTGCCTCTCACACGATTCCCCACGTCGGTCAGCATGGGTGCCCACTCCTGCTGCCCCCGCTCTGCTTCCGCCCCAGCGACCTTCCTCCAGCAGGCCTCTCCTGGTAGACCAAATCTCTGACCCCTCCCTTCCCCTGCTGACCGCACTGGTCTCTGCCATCTTGAAAAGTAATGTTCACGTGGCTCTACTGAAACTCTTCCCACTGAGTTGCTCTTCCTCCTCCTGTGAAACCTCTCGAACTACAGCCCCAATCAGGAGGCTGGGCAGGGAAGGCATTCAAGCCCAGGTCTCCAGGAGGACAGGACAGAGAAATTAGGAAATGCAGAAATTCGGAGATCTTAGAAGATTGCTGCATTTCTTGGCTGAGTGAATACACATACCCCACTGCAAAAATTCTTTTCCAAGTTTGGCTTTTAGGTTCCTGGCGTGGAAGGAGTAAAACATCTAATTTTTGAAATCTTCGTAAGTGTATGCATTTTTTTTTTTTAAATAAAACTACTTAAGTGAATCCACTTTTGCCTGACAATGTAGAGAAATCCAAAGCTCTGGGATTTTAAAAGCTTCCATTAAAGCAGCTTTTCTTTTTTCAAAAAATAATGAATTGAAAACTAAATCAGAAGGCTTCGTTAAGCCCAGGGCCAATGAGAGGCCGCCAGGATGGAGCCCCTGCCCAGCCCAGGAAGCGGGAGCAGGGCTGCACCTCCTGCTTTTCTTATTTCTGCAGCAGCGCCAGCCAGAGGCATGCTTTTGAATCGTACAGAATTAGAATTACACTGTTTTTTTTTTTTTCTTCAGGCAGCACAGTATGTCTTCATCAGTGCTCCTGCAGGCTCATAAATTAAGATAAAAAGCTGGTGTGGTGGGGACAAGAACGTGCTCCTGGGGAGGGGAGAGGCCACGGAGCGGTGCCACGGGCACAGGGGCTGTTGCCAGCGCCCTAGACAACAACAGGAGCTCCCCTTCCCTCAGACCTGCTAAGCTAAAAGCCTTAACTTGTCAAGCCAGGTCTGGGCTGGCTGCATCTGGAGCGAGAAAGGGCCCAGGCCCAGCCATGCACACAGGCCTCCACTCCCTTAGGGTTGGCCTGGGACCAGAACCTGAGAAGGGGCGGACAGTGCCCAGCCAGCCAGGCCACCAGCCAGAGGCCACAATAAACGGCCACATGGCCACAAGCTGGGGCGTTCTGGAGCTGCACGTCACCTTAACTCCCATGCATACTCCTTCACCCGTGAGCTTATGTAACACCTGCATGTACATCAGGCCCCGTCCTAACACCAGAGGCACACAGTGAAAAGGTCAGACATGGGCCCTGCCCTTTTGCAACCTACATTC
Source organism: Spilogale gracilis (assembly GCA_004023965.1). Classification (NCBI taxonomy): domain Eukaryota; kingdom Metazoa; phylum Chordata; class Mammalia; order Carnivora; family Mephitidae; genus Spilogale; species Spilogale gracilis. Next base: position 24,760 of record PITA01012477.1, on the reverse strand, counting down.
AATTGGGCGAGGCAGGCATCAAACTGAACCCCTCCGAAACAATCAGCTGTGATTATGTTTAGAACCCCAAAGGCAGTATGAGACCACGTGCGCAGAGGACCTCCCCTAGTGCAGCCTCTCTGCCCCCCTCTCACAATGCTGACAGAACCCCCACTTTTCATGGGCCTTCATTCACCTCCATTCTTGCCAGCTCCCAAGCCCGCATTCTCCCCTACTAGGCAGGCCTCCACCCTTGTCTCTCAAACATCCCGCCCCCCCCCCCCCCCCCCCCCCCCCCCCCCCCCCCCCCCCGGTCCTCTCCTCTCCCCCTCACTTCTCTCCTCTGCAGCCTCTGGCCCTGGGAGCGCAGCCTGGCACAGCCCAGAGATGCTCAGCCATGAAGCAACTTGAAAACACTCAGGAAGAGTGCAAAATCCAGTGCAAAGAAACAGTCTATTGACGGCAGCTTTCAGAAAAAAAGCCCATCTGGGTCTAGGGTGGAGGAAGCTGAGGTTGGGAGGGGAGGTGGGGAAGCAAGGTCCACGAGGGCCAGGCCAAGAGCCCCTGAGGTCAAGCAGAATGCCTCTCTTGCTCCGACCATGCTCTTGCAGGGAGGGCATCGCAGCGCAGCTGGAGGAATGGGGAACCACAAAGGCAGGGCTCTCAGCCGATTGCTGAGCCACCTGGTGGACCTGGTGTCCAACATATGGAAGTCACAGGAGTACAAGTGGGAAAGGGGGGACTCACAGCCACGTGGGCCGGCGAAGTCAGCCTGCACAGGCGTCGGGGCCAGGGCTCGCAGGGCCAGCCAGGGGCTGCCGCGGTGAAGATGCAGGCACAGACCTGGAGCACAATGGGAGAAACTAGGCCCTGAACTCCAACTCTGCCCTCAGTGACCTTTGTCCTCTGGAGCGCTCACACCTGAGAGGAAGGACTGCCCTTGATCCCTTTATAGAGGGCAACTGAGGCACTCACTCCGGGTCACAGCACCCGGAAGGCAGCCTGGGGAGGCCAGGCCTGTAGCCGAGGACAGGAGGTGCTGGGAACACAGTGGCTCTGAGCGCAGGCCCTGCATGCTGAGCTCGGTGACTGACCAGGGCTGCGCCTTTGGACAGGCCACATACCCTTCCTGAGCCCAAACTTCCTTCCCTGCAAAGCGGGAACAGAAATACCACCCCAGCTGCCCAGCTGTGGAGTTGAGAGGATTCCGCGACACATGCATGACGACGGGCAGCGGCCCTCATTCAGTCCGGAGCGGCTAGGACAGCCTATCCCCTATGAGGTGGCAGTCACAACTTGTATTAAAAAGGACCTCGGTCAATAAGCATCTGCCTTCGGCTCAGGTCATGATCCCAGAGAACTCGGTTCAAGCCCGGCATGGGGCTCCCTAGTCGGCAAGAAGCTGCTTCTCCCTCTCTCACTCCCCCGGCTTGTGTTCCCTCTCTCGCCGTGTCTCTTTCTGTCAAATGAGTAAATAAATCTTTAAATAAATAAAATAAATAAATAGGAGGCAGAGGTAGGTCACACGGGAGTTGGGCAAACTGTCAGCCTGGGGGACAAGTTGCTGGTAGAACCAACCCGTCCCCAGGTACCCCACCCACCCACCGAGGGAGAACCGTCCCCAGGTACGCCGCCCACCCACCCACCGAGGGAGACTGCCTCGGCCCAGCCAGCCAGCCGCCTAACGTAGGAACTTCTCTCCTACGCAGCAGAAATCCCAAGGTTATTTTGTAGAGGACTAAGGAATGTTCGTTCCCGGGGCTCTTTATGTGAAGATGATTAAAGTCAAGAGGCTAGAGCAGCCCCCAGGAGACAGACAGGAAGAGAGACACACTTTAATATTTCATTAGTGTCCCATTAGCAAGACAACACACATTTTCACACTTGGTGGCTTCTTGGGAATGCCTTCCCATTCAGACACAAACAGGGGACATGGCTGCTGCTTACCCCGCTGGCTTGCAAAGCATCCTGAGGCAGCCAGTCAGAAAGGACTTGACCTTCAGTGCTACGGCTCCCAGAGCCAATGAACTCAGGAGTGCGAGACTTCCTGGGTGCCTCCCACAAAACCTGCTATTCTGGGATCAGGAGCCAACCTGCTGAGCTGAAGGAGGCAAAACCTTTCTGATGCTTCTGAAGGCAGGCTCAGACTGCTCACCCCTCCAGGCCTAGCACAGTGCAGCGGCCCACCAACCAGGGCATTAAAAATCTGGGCCCTGGGCAGTGGAGGGCAGGGAAGGGGTGGGGAGAGAGCAGGGATTTGGGAAGGTTAAGGGGTGGGGCGTCCTTAGCTATCATTGTGCAAATGCTCATCAGACTCATCTGCTCAACAAATATGTACCAGGCTCCCAGTGTGTGCCTGACGCTCGGCTCAGGGCAGGGAGCACGCAGACCTCCAACAAGGACGCAGAAAGAAGTACAATAGAGTTGTGGATTTAGGTCATTACAGACCCAGGAAGTGGGACAACTGTTCCCACTTTTCAGATGGAAACGCTCAGGGAAGTTAACCGCCCTCAGCGGCTCAGGGACCCCGGACTCAGCTGCCTCTTCCTGTAGCTAGAGGCAGGGGCATGGGCACAGGGCGGGGCCTGCCCGCCCTTCTCTTCGCCGACCTTCTGGAGGGTTTGACATGACAGCACACGGGCGTAGACACTGTGCAGGGGCTTTGTCTCCCGGCGTCTGGACTTGTCACTAACATCTCATCCTCTGGGTGGACACCAGCGCCAACGCGAGAACAACTGGCCCAGGAAGTCAAAGGAAATGACAAGAGGCAGTGTCCTCTCCAGCTCAAATGGGCCACCTTTGTAGAAGTGGCCTCCAGGGCTCCTTCACTCCCTCCCAGGGCCAGCCTGCAGGCCCCGGTCCTGAGAAAACGTCAACCTCCACATCCAAGGAGCAGAGGGCACCTGGCCTCCAGGAACACCCCCCCCCTCGATTCCCTCTAATTTGGTCGATTAATTTAAAGCAAAGGAAGCTGGCCAGGAGTGGGAGGCACAGGGGATGTCTGAGAGGATGTAATTAATGCAGGTGCTCCAAGCGGAAGGTAACGCCTTGTCTCCTCATTACAGACGTACAGCAATTTAGGGTGATGTCCTGGAGGACAGCAGCGGGGACACACGGCTCCCTCCAGGTCCATGCCTCACCCGCCACTTCAATTTCCTCGCTGTTGGGCGATTACAAACTGCTCCGAGCGGGACCTGCCGAGCTGCTGGAAGCCAACAGTGGGCTCCAGCCTGGAGAGGCCGACGGCCCCGGCGCCAGGCCCCAAGCACCTCAGACTCAGCAGCCACGGGTTCCCACACAGAGACCCGCGAGGGGACAGGAGAGCACACCGCCACCTTTGCAGCATTCCCTCATTCGATATTCGGCACGGGTTCCTGACCCTGTTTGCTGTGCTCTGTAAACACTGAAGGCACAAGATGGATGTGGGGACCTTCCCAAATCGTGACATGTTGGAGGCACACAGGCGCGCAGAGAGCTGTTTTCAACAAGCACACGTCAAGTCGTATTACTTTTCCCTTCAAACAACAAGACCAGCATTTTTTTTTTTTTAATGGCTTTTTCTGGCAAACCTCAAATGCTGCAGATACATTTCTTGCAGAAGAGGGTCAACCCTCCAAAGCGATGCTCCAGCCCGGCTCAAAAGAGACACACACAGGTCCCCCACCCCCACCGCCACTAGCTGCACAGAAGCCAGAAGCCAGCCGAGGGGGAAAAGAAGGGAAAGAAGTTGCCACATGGGAGTTTTGAGACCGGGGCTCTTCTTTCCCCCCCAGAGGTCACGTAGGCAAAGTCCACGGCAGCTGTGGAATCACCTGGGTCGTGAACCTCATCGTGACCGCCAGAAGGGCAACACGTCCCTTCAGTCACTGAGCGACCGACCACCTGGGCCGTCCCTCAGGTAATACTGCCTCGGCCTGTCCTCAACAAGGGCTGTTGGCTGGACCCCAGGACCTCACTGACGCCCAGATAAAGCCAAAAGCCAACAAGGGACAGCTGCAGGCTCCGTGATGGCACATTGTGAGAAAGGCCGCCCATGTGGGGACTGGTCAGGGTTGGCTGCGCAGAGCTCGACACAGGCTGGGCAGCCCTTGAGGCCCGCAGCTGAGGAAGATGCAGGAAATCCTCCTTGGCCTTAGGTTAACGGCAGCCTCTCACAGAGCGGAGTCTGGAGAATGGGACCCAGAAAGTTCACCTGCTCTGGCTCAGAGATAAGCCCAGGCAGCAGGTGAGTGTGCCCAAGCCTCACCCGGCACAGGGCGGCCTCCTATGGCCCACTGTACCCACTGTACTCCACACTGCCAACTGTCAGGACCCCAGCTTTTCAGACGACTAGAACCTGCTACACCCCACACGCTCTCTCCCTCTCCCACACCTGTGCACTCGGCCAGGTGGAGCTTCACCCCTCGGACATATCAGCTGGCCCAAGGGTCTGCTTTAGGACCCACCTCAGGGAGGAGACTCCATTCACCTGAGAACTAAGCGCCTGCTGGCAAGGCCTCAAGACCCAGCAGCCCTGGGATGGGCCTTCCCCCCACCCACCCATGAATTTTCTAGAGGATACCTGTTCCCAATCTGCCCCGAGGGGTCAGCAGCATTTCCTTGTGCCTCGCTGGGACTGCCCAAGAATGAAACAACCATGATTTCGCTTACAAAGGACAGCTGTAGATTTGTTTTTCCAAATGTAGCTGGAACAAGGAGGCAAAACTGACCTTTCACGTGTATTCTGAATTAATTCAGAAATACTCTATCCAAATATAGAATATTAGGTGACTTTACTTCATGTGCCCTTTCCTCTAAATTATTAAAAGCCTCAAGGATTTTCCAGTCTGCACCTAACATTTCAGATGACCAAAGCAGACAAATAAATTGAGTTCTCTTTTAAGGCAAGGAAATCTCTGTTTTCCTAAAGAGTAAAAAAGAATGTGGCAAGTCGGCCTGCTTAATCCTACCGGCCTCCACTGAAAAAATGGGTAAGGATTAGGATAGAAAGTGACCAGAATGTTTGTGGTTATTATACTTTGCCATGTTATTCTTTGATCCAATGCCTTTTAATTAAATTCACGTTGATTGAGCAGTTTCAACAATGATTCCTCAGTGCTCATGTGTGATTCTGAAAATGTTGGAATCTGGCTAAATTACTATTGCACACTTACCTGTCAGAGACCACGCCTGTGAACTACGGCACACTCAGGAGCCGGGCAAGGACTGTCCCCCCTGAGCGGGGGGAGACAAGGCACAGGGCATCTCAGCACACATTTCCAGCCAGCTGTGCAGTTCGGTCTCGCAATACCGGACCCCCAGGGCCTCATGAACGGTATTTTGGCAAAGTCGAATCAAAGCGTATTTTTTAAATTTTATGTCCACCTTCCAATTCTCCACCCCCCAAAATAAAAAAGGATGGGGACTATGGTTCACACTATGAACTCGGATTGTGCCAAATGTGGAGAAGGGGACGGGGCCACTGTCCTAAGAGGCGAGACTTATGGAAGGGAATGGGGAGGAGAGCGAGCTGCCTAATAGGTGACACGGAAACCTTTTCTTCAGGAAAGCACACTAAACTTGGACTTTTAATATGCTTCTTGAATATTCTAGCTTAGCATCTGCAGTGAGCGGTGAAGAGCTGTCCTGTGCCAGGAAGCAGCTACGCCATGGGCAGAAGGCCCGGCTGGGGAGGGCGAGCCCCCGGGGCACGGGCGCCCCCTCAGCACCACAGTAGCAGCTGACAACCAAAGCCCCTTCTCCCTGTCACCAGGGAGACGGAGGACACACAGATAGGGAGACACGCACCTCAAGGGAACCCAGCAGGCCGGGACTGAGGGGGCGCTCGTGGGACACGGCGGTGAGTCCCCCGAAGGGCGCGGCTGAGACAGCAGAGGGAGAAACGCAGGGACAACTGTCGGGGACTCCAGGGAGAAGGAACAGTACACAGGCATCGGGAACGGGGTGCTGTGAGCCAGACCACCGGAGGCCTGGAGGTCGTGGGCCGGCTCTGGATTTTCCCCGAGGTGTGACGGATCCAAGCAGGGCCGGCTCCTCAGCCCGAGGCCAGGAACTCTCTCTGAGAAGCCCGGAGCACAGCCTCTCCGGGGGCCCGAGGGCAGTCCTGGGGTGACCGAGGCCACTCCCACCTCACTCCCACAGGCCAAGGTGGCTCTGGCGCCTGGGAGGGCCACCCATACTGCCCTGCTGAGCTGGCCTGGTACCTGCTGCTAAACCCACAGGGCCTTCGGGTGTCACTAGGAAGGGCCTGTCAACCCAGGGCACAGCGCAGGCTCACCGGAGGAGGCAGGAGGCGCGGGCCCCGAGAGGTGCCCAGGCTTACGCAGGTCTCGGAGCAGCTGTTGGGAAGAAACCCAGGACCCCTCAGCTGCCTGCATTTGAGGCTCACCCCACAGCACGCCCTGCTCAGGAGCAGCCCCAGACCTAGGCCGCTCACACCTACTCTCCCCCTTTTCGAATCTCTGCGCCCCCCGCTGGGAACACGGGCTGTGGCACGGGATGAGGGGCAGCGGGGGGCAACAGCAGCTGAGGCTGAGGGTCAGTGTGCCCCACCCCCTTACAGCCAGAGTTCCTAGAGGTCGCGTCCCTTTATCTGTCCCAGAGCCCAGATGTCTGGCGACTCAGCAAACACTGACTGTCGACGATGCTGCCCAGGCTCCGGGCATCCTAGAGCTCTTACCGTTTCACCAACTCAAGGACACAGTGGAAACCACACACCGGATTTTGAAAGAGCAAACAAACTGAAAAGCAATTAGAAAAGACAAATCACAAATATTTAGATATTGAGGTCTGCAACTGATGTCTATCTTGAAGATGGATCTCCACTTCCTCTTCAGGCCCAGGGGGCCCTGTGGAGCACAGCGAGGCCCTGGCACGGGCGCAGACGGCTCCGGCAGCCGCCTCTCGGGCGGGTCACGACCGCTCCTCCTCGGGGGCCCACAGTGGCGCAGGCAGCGGCTCAAACTTCGCTAAAAGGAGTATTTTGATTGGCCGAAGAAACATGCACTGGCGCTGGGCAAGTAACTGATGACAATATTTCACAAAGCACCTTCCTCTTCCACTCCCTCTAGGGAAAAGACTGCCGCACTCAAAAATGGGGGGGAGGGAAAATCAAATACAAAATATAGTCAAATAATAGCCACAGCGGGAAGGGGAGGCATAGATTTCTGAGCCAAATTCCAAGCTCGTGCTGCTCCACTTTGCCTTTGAAACAGTCTCACTTTGCCTTCTGTTGCTTAAACAGTAATTATTAAAGGCATCAATTAAAAACGCCCAACTCTACCGTCCCCATGGCCGCGGTCCCTGGCGCGCCTCCCGCCCCGCGTGCAGCACCTGCCGCCACCCTTGCCTTCTGTGACAGTGGGGTAGCGCCAGTCCGGAATAAAGTCTCTTCTCTGGGTCCATGGGCCACTTTATTTAAGGTCAGGAGCGGGATCGCCGCCCACCCACAGCCCTGCAGGAGTCGGAGGAAGCAGCAGGCCTGATTCGAGCCTTTTCCACCTGGAATGAGCATGAGCAGCCCGACACGAGGCACAGACAGCCCGGCAGACACAGTCCTCTCTGCTGGCAGGCCGGCATCTTCGTCTCCTGTAGGAAGCCCCTAGATGGTGGCTTTCTCCGCGCCCTTCTCGCCACCCCTCCCGGAACAGCAGAACCCTGGGACAATCAGTCCACCAGAACCATTTGGACAGGACATGAAAGAGGAAATCCCTCTTCCTGGCACCGACACTGGACAGATTCCAGATCACAGAGTGGTCCCTCCTGGCTTGTCTGAAGAAACTGCGGGAGATTTCCAACCATACTCCCGGGCAGGCGATGTGCTCGCTTGGCCAGAGCATCAACATTCAGCTCTGCCTCCCCTGGGGCATCTGGAGGAGCAGAGGGAGTGTGTGGGAGCACAGGGGCAGGCCAGGAATGGAAAGGCTGTCGGGCCCCAGAACACACACAAGAGATCCAGGTATAATCCCCAATGTGTACAGACAGACACATTCACAAATTATTAAGAAGGAAATATGTGAAGTGCCACAGAAACCAAGAACAGGGAACAAGTCATTCCTCTGGGGGACAAGGATAATACAGAGAGGAGGGGAAATTTAACTGAAACTTAACAGGCATTCCCATCACCCAGGTGCAGAAGGGAGTGGTGCTGCACGGGCAGATTGAGGTTTCACTGTCATCCTAAGGAGCTGAGGCTTTAACCTGCCTAGCAGGGGTAACTGCCTTCAGATGAAGGCAGAAGGGGGCTGTAGGAAAAGGAAGAACAAAGCAGGGAGACTCAGAGATAGTCCAGAGGTCATGAGGGCCCACACCGGGGCGGTGGCTGGGAGAGATGGAAAAGACAGGCAGAACCTGTGGATCGCCAATCAGACTCCAGGGAGCACCAAAGGGCATCAAGGAGGACGCCACAGCTGTGAGCCTGGGCTAGTTGTGAGACCTCAGGGGACATCCAAAGGATCAGCTGGAGGCAAAACAATGAGTCTGGCTTGGAACACAGTGAGTTTCAAGTGTTCAGTATGTAACATGAAACAAAGATGTGAGACTCGGGCAAAGGGTAGGGCCTAAAGATCCAGACATGGTGCCATGGGTGTAGTAGTGGAAATTTAAGCCATCGAATAATGGAAACAGGCCAGAGTTCTCCCACAGGAAAAAAAAGAGGGCCACAGACACAAATCTGAAGCACTGCAATCTCAAAAGATGGCCAGGAGAAAGGCAGGGTCTGTGCAGAAAAGCAGGAGAAAGAACTGTAACGCAGACAGAGCCAAGGGACAGAAAGAGTTTTTCCCCAAGGAAAAAAAGGGAAGTCACCATTAACAAATGGCACACAGAAGCTAGGAAGGGAGAGGGCTGAAACCAGGGCGCAGGATGTAATGACAAGCATTCTCAGTGAACCCTAACAGGACAAGTTTCTATTGCACGGGATGCAGATGTCAGGGCCTGACGCTTGTGGCTGAGGAAAGGGCAGGAAAGGAAACGTAGAGAGGAAGCAGTTGCAGGAAAGGTCTGAGAGAAATTTTACACAAAATGAGAATGACGGCACACTTGTGAGCAAAGAGGACAGAGCAATACAGAGGGGATGTCTAGAGAGTCTGGACCTAGAGGAAGAGCACGAACTGCAGATAATCTGGGAATCATCAACAGAATGGTGAAGGTAGAAACCATGGCCACGGACGACACTACCCACGGAAAGTACAGTGAGAAAAGAAAGACTAAAGCAAGAGCTCTGCTGTTTAAAGCGCGCTGGAGCAAGAGGCTCTTTTCCAACCCCTCGTCCCACCCACCCAGTTGAGTCCATAGGGCAGAATTCCAGCCACATCAGCTTCCAGAAGGGGTTGCCCCTTGTCTTCAAGTTCTCCGCTGCACTGATCCTACATGCGATGAGCCGGCCAATAAAAGCAGATCGGACAGGACAGAGAGCCCAAACACTCAAGGTCACTTACCTGCCCCTCTGACAGTCTGAAGCTGTGGGCCAGGTCAAAGCCTGCGATCAGACGCTGAGCCTGTCCTCCCGCCCCAGTGGGCTACCGCACAATGACAACGACATGTACCAAACAAAAACCTGCGTTTATGCAAAATGCATGTAATGATGACCAAACAGAATAAATGGCTTAAAAAAAAAAAAAGGATTCAATAAAATGTCTATAAAAGTGAGTTAAGATAATTTTATTAAGGTATAATTAACATACAATAGAATGTCTGGATCTGAATCTGTTTGATGTTTTAACAATGACATATGCCCACACAATCACAACCTAAAATGGGATTTAGCACACCTCCATCACTCTACTACGGTTGCTGGCTCTCTTTCCAGTTACTTCCCCCACCCGCTGTCCTCAAGAACCACTTTCCATCACCATAGATGGGCTTCGGAAAGTATGCACTTCTTTTGTTTTCGAGATCCATCCATATGGTTGTATCAGTAGTTCATTCTTTTTATTGCTCAGTAGAATTCCACTGTGATAACAATTTGTTCATCCATTTTTCAGATGATGGATATTAGGGCTGTTTCCAGGTTGGGGCTTTATATAAACATTCTTGTGCAAGTCCTTTTGCGAACATATTTAGGAGCACCCCCCTTATCCACAGGAGATTCCTTCCAGGACCCCCAGTGGATACCTGAAACCATGGATAGCACTGAACCCTATATATACTATGTTTGATCCTATACATCCAAGCCTGTAATAAAGTTTAACTTATAAATCAGGCACAGTAAGAGATTAACAAAAGCTAACAAAATAGAACAATCATAACAATATACTGTAACAAAGTTAGGTAACTGTGGTCTCTCTCCCTCTCTCTCATTGTACTGTACTCACCCTTCTTCCTGGGATGATGTGAGATGATGAAATGCCTGTGTGATAAGAGGAAGGAGGTGAATGACGTGGGCAGGTGACACAGCGTTAGGCTACTACTGACCCTCTGACGCTCCATCAGAGGGAGGGTCCTCTGCTGCTGGTAACTGAAACCACGGGAAGCAAACCTTGAGGAATGGAGGACTACCGTTATTTTCATTTCTCTAAGGCAAACAGGAAGAGCAGAACTGCTGGATCATAATACAGATGCTCCGTTTCGTACACACCGCCCAACAGGCAACCCAAGCAGCTGTCGCATGACACACCCACCAGCGACGTACAGCACGGCACCCGACGGCTTGAAGCTGCACCTCCCTTATGAGGGGCGATGCTGGGCACCCTTCCACATGTTAACTGGCCTCCCATATACTTTCTTTTGTGAAGTACCGGTTCAAAGCGTCCAGGTTTATATATTCTGACAAACGTGTGTGGTTGTGCAACCACAACCATAGTCAAAATACAGAAGAGCTCCCTTGTACCCGTCTGCAGTCAACTCACCTCCAACGCCAGCAACCACGGGTCTGTCCCCTTTCCGTGTAGTCCTACCTCTTCCAGAATGTCCTATAAATGGAATCAAGCAGCATGCAGCTTTTGGAAGCTGGCTTCTTTTCACTAAACAGAATGCGTGTGAGGATCATCTGTGTTGTATCAGTTTGCCTCTTTTCCCTGCTGAGTAGTGTTCCACTGAGCTGAGAGAGTCATTCGACGGCAGAATGACACTGGGTTCTCTGCTCTGAGAAGTCAGGAACAAAGCCATGGCTCACACACAAATTTCTGTATGAACACAGCTTCTCATTCTCTCAGGTAAATACCTACAAGCGGAACTACGGGGCCATATTTTAAGTACAGACTTAATGTTTTTTTGAAGTGCAGGTTGCTAGCAAACTCAAATTTCTTTCCAAAATGGCTGTACCATTCTGCATTCCCAGCGCAACGTATGAGAGCCGGTATTACCAAGGTGTTTGTTTCTAAGACACTCTAACCGGTGTGCGCTGGCTAGTCTCTGTGTTTCCTACTTCACTTCTCTGATAGCTCATGACCCCGAACATCCTCCATGTGCTAAGCTGCCATCTAACGTGACTATTCAAAATTCTTCTCCATTTTTAAGTTGGCCATTTTAATAACTCACATTACTGAGTTTTAAAGAGTTCATATGTTCTGGATGAGAGTTCTTTGTTAGACATATGCTGTGCCTATGTTTCCTCCCCGTCCGTGGCGTGTAGTTTCACTGTCTTATCAGTATCTTTGGAAGAATAGAATTTTTAAACTTTTGATGAAGTACAAAATGCATTTTTTTCTTTTAGGGATTGTGCTTTGGGTATCTGAAAAAAAAATCTCTGCTTATTCCAAGGTCACAAAAACTTTCTCCCGTGTCTTCTTCTAGAAGTTTTATCAAAGTTTTAGACTCTAAACTTAGATCTATGATCCATTTTGAGTTAATTTTTGTATATGGTGCAGGGTACAGGCCAAGGTTTGTGTTATTTACAAACAGGATGTCCAATTGTCCCATGACCGTTTGTTTAAAAGACCATCCTTTCTCCACCGAACTGCCTCACGCCCTTGTCAAAAATCAACGCCCGTGGATGTGTGGGTCCATTTCTGACCCCTTTACTCTGCTCCACTGATGTATGTGTCTATCCTATGGCAATACCACACAAGACTGACTACTGTAGCTTTATAAGAAGTCCTGAAAATCAGGCAATGAAATCTTCTACTTTTGTTCTTTTTCAAAACTGATTTGGTTTTCCCTAGGTCATCTGCATTCCCATTTAAACTACAATCAGCCTAACTTTTAATTAGGATGGCACTGAATTCCTAAACCCATTGAGGGAAAACAGGGAGCCATCTTAACAGTATTGAGTGTGTGAGTCCACAGCCCAGCCCTCCGTTCGTGCAGGGCTTCTCTCGTCTCTCAGCAGCGCAGCCTTCTTCAGGTCAGAAGTCGTAGGTGCGAGTCTCAGTGTTTTGTACTGAATGTTTCTAAATGTATTGCCAATAAGATTGATTTTCTAGGGGCGTCTGGGTGGCTCAGTTGGCTAAGCGACTGCCTTCGGCTCAGGTCATGATCCAGGAGACCAGGGATCGAGCCCCACATCGGGCTCCCTGCTCAGCGGGAAGCCTGCTTCTCCCTCTCTCACTCCCCCTGCTTGTATTCCCTCTCAAGGCTGTGTTTCTGTCAAATAAATAAATAAAGTCTTAAAAAAAAAAAAAAAAAACCTTTAAAAAAAAAGATTGATTTTCTAGTTTCACCTTTTGCTAATACACTGAAATACAACTGACTTTGTATCTTGTATCTCACTGAATTCACATATTCTTCAAGATAGAATATACAGATATATACTCCATAGGATTTTTCATAATCATGTTGTTTGCAAATAAAAGTTAAATTCTGGAGTTGCGTTGATTATCTGAAACTCCAAAAGATGGGAGCTTTTCAATGACAAGAAAAGGGTCCCAAACTTTTGTGGTGGGAGGGGGAGGTGGGATCCCTGGAAAAAATTCTCTGTGATAGCATAAATTGAGATAGCAACATTTCCACCTCAGAGTTTTATTTCCTATTCTTACAAGGGATGGCGGCAGGCTGTGTCACTGTGCAGCAATGGGATACCATCATCAGGGAACCACGGTGGCTGTGCCGGGTGTGGCTTCCCTCCCCACACCCCTCCCCCTCGCAGCGCCGGGGCTGGCCACAAGCCGGAAGGAGTCAGCATGTCAGGGAGTGTGGCAGACGTCCTCGTGCCCCTCCGCCCTCTGCGACCGGACAGTCACCATGAACATCTGCCAGCATGCTCTCCCTCGGCCTGGTAAACAAACTTGGATTCCACGTGTGACTTCTCAAAGAGCTCTCAATCCCATCTTCTGAAGAGCTCCAGGAAGTGGGGCTGGCACCGCACAAGAGGCACATGAAAAGGTCTCAATTACAGGAGACCAACAGCCCAATAGTCCCGAACACACGGCTGCGCTGGAGATGTAAACACCAAGGCCCCTTGTTTAACGGGGAGGCAGCACCAAGTTCACCAAGTTTATGGCTCAATTACTGAAGTGGACAGAAACAAGAAACACATGACCTGATGAAGGTCTTGACGGGGGCTTGGGTCTAAGACGTATTTCTGCCACCATCTGATTTTTCTCCATCCTGTAACCTTATACAATCTGACTAAGGTCTTCAGTCACATCTGTGGTTATCGACTGCTAGGATCTGTTTGTAGCTCATTACTGCCTCCATCACAAAAGTCAAGTAATGATTTTCACACTAGTGTTTCTAGCCATTGGTTTCGGATACAACTTCTTTATTATGAGGCGAAGGAACTATATGTGAGAGTGTGTGTGTGTGTGTGTGTGTGTGTTATAATTTTTTAACGGAGAAATAACTCCAGAGCACTCTGCTGCCATTCTATCAAATGCAAGGCAAGTGATTGCTGAGTTCCCAATTATGTTCAACCTTAAATCACACTGTTTGGTCTGGTTGTATATCCAGCCCTACAGGGAGTTGTGCGAAGGCATATATTTGGCAAGCTTTCAAACCACGGCTACAAAACATGTGCTGAAGAAAATGATTCAAAATATTAAGAAAGCAGTCATTTATTTTAGAAAGCCTGTTCACGTGAGACAATAAGCTGCTTCCCAGAATAGGCTCCATCCATCAGGAAAACACTACAACCCGGCACACACTGGCTGGAGCCCGCCTTTCAGCAATCACGCGGCCATGATTATTCTTTCTCATCCGTGGGGCATCTCAGACGGGTAAGCAGGCTGGGCACACTCCCATGGGGACAGCAGTGCTGTCGGGGGCAGCAAACCCACCCTCACCCTGGGGAAGCCCTCGAGGTACAGACGACCTCACGGGCCCAGCAGGATCTACACGAGAGCGAGCTACGGGCATCTGGGCACATGAAGGGAACGGAGGGCAGGGGTACCGTGGTGTTCGGGCTAGATCACTTCACCATTAAAAAAAAACTGTAGTTCAAACAAGGCAAACCCGGGGATCCATGTCAGCCAGGCGGTCCTGGTCCGCTAGGTGACGAGAGGGTGGGAAGTCCATCCAGGAATCAGAGCTGAAGCAAAATAGATATTCTCCCTTGAGATGAGACTCGGGAAAATCCCTTTGCACCATCCCAAGGGGCCAACTCACACACTAACGGCTCACGGGAGAACTGCTTCCTGAGGCTGGTGCCTTCTCTCACCATCTATGAGCTTTAACTTATCTGCCTGAAGGACAGAATCTTTAAGCCTCATCATCACTACAAGCTGAGGAATGGGCAGAAGATGGGTCTTATAAAGTATACACGGTAATTCGTTTTCTCTAAGTCGGACACACTGAAATTTAACAAATACTTAAGTTTCTCAACTATCTTGAAACATTTAATGAGTCAAACCCAATCTCAAGACAAGGGATGTAAAACCCTAATGCAGCAGCTGAACCCCTGGAATCTCAGCTTTCCTGAGGCAACACTGTGGAACTGTGGGCCTTTCAGATACCACTAACCACAGCATCTGCAACGAAGAGGAAAGTTACGGACAGTTGGTTAGCCAGAAATTTCTGCAAATACCCTGGCCACGAAAGGAAAGACCAGAAAAAGAAAACCAAGCAATTTACGGGCAGGAAATCATTTTGGCTTTTTTAAGGCTGGAAAAGGAGACGGGAACAACAGTAAATGGGCGCTTCTCCCCTGCTGACACGCAGTGCAGGAAAACGCAACCAGGATGCCCTTCCAGAGGGGCAACCTCGCTTCTTAAGGCTGGACCACAGCACCCAGTTCACGCTCAATTACAGAGTAACTCCCCTATACACTGTGTGTGTGTCGAGCGCAATGTCAAGAGCGTTAATCACCCAGGTGCGAAAGTCACTGCTCTCCAAATACTTACCAGCCAGGTACGTGTGGGAGTCTGGTCTGAACATTCAGTGGACCAAGCCGGCACCTTAACTTCAAAAGCAATCGACCAAAAGGACCAAATTAGAAAAGACATAATTCAGGGGTATGCAGTAAACGGCTTCTCCCAGGGTCTGTTAGAGAAAGAAATGGCCCCCAGGAAAGACAGAAGTATGGAGTTTCCAGTCACCAGGAAACCAATGACTGGTATGTTCACCCAGCTCTTCTTCCTGCCCTAGCTGGCCCTACACACACCCCAGTTCACCAGCTTCATTATCAGGGGAAACAACCTGCTGTGGTTGCTCGCTTCTTATATATAAGACCTCCCCAGAAGTTGCTTGAAACCCATTTTTCTACCATATCTAGCCACCGCACTTCACACAGCTCTCACTCGGGCAGTCCAGGCCTTTTCTTGACTCTGTCTGCCTTCCCTGTTTGTTCTCTCCAGCTTGAGCCTGTTCTCTAGCTGGGCAAGCGGGGTACCAGGCAGGCAGTTAAGACACCATGCCAGGGCGCCTGGGTGGCTCCGTGGGTTAAAGCCTCTGCCTTCGGCTCAGGCTATGATCTCAGGTTATGGTCCTAGAATGAGGCCCACCTCAGGCTCTCTGCTCAGCAGGGAGCTGTCTTCCTCCTCTCTCTGCCTGCCTCTCTGCCTGCCTGTGATATCTATCTATCTATCTCTCTCTCTCTCTCTCTCTCTGTCAAATAAATAAATAAATAATCTTAAAAAAAAAAAAAAAAGGCTCCAGTCACACACAGGAGGGAGGGGTGGCTTGGAGTCTTCTAAATCCAGTCTAATGAGCTGATGCTCAATCAAAAACAATGCAAAAGCTCCAGCTCCAGGGTTCTATCTCTAGGTCTTGGTTCTAAGAAGGTCCAATTCACTATAAGATAACTGAGAAGTTAGTGTTTTTACTAAAACAGCCCAACACCGTAACAGCGTCCTGATAAGATAGCAGCAAGAATGGAAGGTTGCACAGTGAGGCTTCTGCTCCTGAGTTCTACAACCCAATCCCTAACTAGCACACGCGGGACCAAAATCAATGCTCTGAAAGACAGCCTGCAGGGGTATGTCGTATTGAGAGGGCCTTGAGTTGCAAGTGTGATTCTCTTCCTCCCTAGGAAAGCTGAACATGAAGGGTTGGTTCAATGTATCTACCCTCATCAACTTGCCAGGTATTTGTAGCTTCACCACATTTTCCTCCTAACAATCTGAGATGTAGCCAAAAGGAGAACCAGAGAAGCTAAAAGCTACTCACCAAAGTTTAGACTTCTGCAAATAACTGGTATCTTCGGAGATTTGTCCCCTAACCCCAGAGAGAATGTGGAACACAGAAAGTG
Organism: Spilogale gracilis; assembly: GCA_004023965.1. NCBI lineage: Eukaryota > Metazoa > Chordata > Mammalia > Carnivora > Mephitidae > Spilogale > Spilogale gracilis. The sequence continues at coordinate 8,220 of PITA01012477.1, read as the reverse complement.
TACCCACCGTGCTCCCAAGAAAGATGCCCCTGAGGCAATCACAGAAAGTGAGGTCTAGCTCTCAAGCTGGGTGTGGGTGAGTTCAAATTCAATCTCCGGCAAAGTCAGGCGGTGCTGTGCCATCGCCCCCAGCAAGGAGGCAAAACCCCCCACTAACGAGCTTTCCCTGAACCAAGAGCACTGGGAATACTGACTTTTGATCTCACTCAGGGAGCCATGAGAACAAGGTCTCCGACTCTCATGGGACATGGCCTGAACCATGTCCACAGCCATTCTCTGAATCCCCAAATGTCAACTTTCAATGCCCAAAGGCAAGGTTTAGAGTGGTGCATTCCTAAAAGGTTCCAGGAACCATGTGGGGACCACGAGGACTTCAGGACTGTCCCTCCAGGTGCCCAGTCCCTCCAAGTCACCCCCTCCTTGGACATGAGAACACAGCTGAGGGCACACACTGGGTCCCTGCCCTAAAAGAGCTTCCATTCTAGAGGGAGGGCTGGGGAGGAGAGCAGAGAAAGGGAAAGGAATACAAGAGACAACTTTAAACAGTAATAATGCTACCAAAACATGCCACAGGATAAGAGTGACGAGGACTGCTAGCGTGGGCTGTCTGCAAAGCCCCTCCACCCCACCCTGAGGAGACGACACCTGAAGGGACACCTGAGAGGCCTGAGGAAGCCAGCACACAAACACGGGGTAGGAGGGGACACCACTCCATGTCGAGGAAACTGCAGAAGAGAAGCACGCGGTGTGTTCCAGCTGTGGGACGGGTCGATGTGCCCAGAGGAAGAGCAAATGGTAGGGCCTGACAGCTGTCCCTGGGACCAGGTCACGTGGGCCAAGCGCACTCCCAACGGGCAGAAAGTCACTGTAGGGTTCTGAAGCAAGCTAGCGACCTCATCCTGCTTGTACCTCTCATAGACCGCCTCAGTCCCGGCACAGGGAGTGAGACTGGCAACTAGAGTCCAGATAGGAAGAGGGGACGGATGTCCAGGAAAAGAAAACAAGGACAGCCTGGACTGTGGAGGCACCACACGTGAGGAAAAAGGAACGTACAGGTGGGTCCCCCGTGGGGCAGGGACACATGGCAGAATCAAAGACACACCGGAGCTTCCAGCCGAAGGTACTGACTGCTCAACCCGGACGAGGCCACACTGGTCTCTATTTTCATAAACATCCTCCCTGGCTCTTTTCACCAACACTGAACTTCAACCTCACCAAACGGCGTTTAACCGTGAACAGCGAACGCCATTCCTGCTCCAAAACCAAAGAGCAGATTTAGGAACCAATACCTACAATCCTGCTTCCAAATGAAAGGCTCATAAGCTCGGCCGAAGGGACAGCTTGCAGGCGTCGAGGAGCTGCCAGAGTTACCTGCCTCCCTCGCATGGCATCACCCTCCCGGCGGAAAGGTTTCCTTCCCCTGGCTTTGCAAAGCCCTCCGCACGAAGCAGCTGCTCCCGGAGCTTTTCAGCTTCCTCTTACCAGGCTTTTCCAAACAGATCCTTTTTCTACCCTGCGTTTGTCACCATGTAAAATGTTGTGCTAGTTAGCAGTAATTATGTAAATGCAAGCAGCCATTTCTAGTTTTAAAAGGGAACCCCATTTAGCATTCTCACATCCTGAAATGTTTAAAATAGCTAGTCCAGCGATGTTTTCACTTTACTCCAACTGTCTGTGTGGACTTAAATACAGGTTCGGCAGAAACCAAAGTAAGTCAAACATTTCCTTTCTATTAAACGCCTAAATCAGAAGATTAAAAACCTATTTTACATTTAACAGAAAGAAGCAGTCGGATCAGCAGAGCACCAGTGGCTTTGCCGTATTTACTGCCAAACGGGGATGACGTCTGAGAGGCAATCAATTTAGGAAGGGAGGAATGGATTTCTTTAAACTCTTCAAAAGGGGACAAATACATTTGAGCAAATCTTTTAATTATAGTATCTTCCAAAGAACCTCCAAAGCCTTTATTCCTTCCAAACTTAATGCTTTGTAAAGGCAACTCTTGCCCCTTAATTCCACATGAAATATTCAGGATAGCATAATTAAATGTAATTCCATGCTATTTTTATTGGGTTCACAGGAATAGAGGGTGGCATCATTTCAGAAACAAACTTCCAGCAACTTTGCATTCACCGTGAATGGTTGCTTCTCAAAACTGAACTTAAAATGCAAAACCTACTCCAAATGCCTGTTTCAGTCCAGGACAGATGGGCGGGTATTAAAAAGAGAGGCTCATTCATATGTCACACCCAACCTTCAAATAAACAAGCGCCCCAGTTCTCTGCTTACTTCACTGTGCTTGCCACAAGGCGCCTCTGGGCATGGATCTTGATTTCCCACATGCAAATACTGCAGCCTGTTCTATGTTTCAGTGTGAATCTATCTGGTGGGGAAAGAAAACAGGAAGGAAAAAGACAAGGAAAAAAGGGCCCCGTGGCTGAAAGAGATTTAGCATTTGAATGAATATTTGGATGACTGGATGGTTTGTGGAGAGCAGACTTGAGGTTTTTGGTCATTATTATAAATTATATAACTGAAGTCTTACTCTTCTTTCCGGTCAGTGACAGAAAACCCCAAGTGAACACAAAACAGCCCCTTCTCAGGCTGAGTCACTCAAGGAGAGGGAAACCATAACCACCTTGGGCAACCCACAGGCAAGTCCACGCTCTGGCGGAAGCCCAGCAGCCCCCCATCACCTTCTCGGTTTCCATCCCACAGGACTCCCCTGATGGGACATGGCCTTCATGACATGCAACTTCCCCGTCACACGTGAAGCTAAAACGTCTTTGCGACTTCTGCCCACATCAGCAGGGACAATCTCAGATCGATGGTTAGCCATCCGCTCCAACCAGCCGGGCAACCCCATCTGTTTTATAACTTCTGGAAGGGGATAACTAGAACGACAGCGAGGACCTCTCCCACGTGACATGCGGAGCTGCTGTAAGGGAGCCGCATGCCCGCTCCTGCTAGAGGCCGTGAGGAAAGCCTGTTTACCCTGAATGCCGCTCCAGAATTCTGAGGTGCCAGGCGGGAACCAAGCAAGCACTTGGAGGCTTTGTCAGCTTGAGGGAAAAATAAAAATAAAAAAGGTTCTGGGTGCCTGAGTGGCTCAATGGGTTAAAGCCTCTGCCTTTGGCTCAGGTCACAATCTCAGGGTCCTGGGATCGAGGCCAGCATCGGGCTCTCTGCTCAGCAGGGAGCCTGCTTCCTCCTCTCTCTCTGCCTACTTGTGGTCTCTCTCTCTGTCAAATAAATAAATATAAAATCTTTTTTTTTCCTTAAAAAAAAAAAAGGTTCCTTAATGAGACTCTTAGAAATTGAAAAAATTACAACATATCTTAATTCTTACATTTGACTTTGGCTTTGTAGTCTATGTTACTGATAAACAAACAAACAAACAAACAAAAAACAAAGAAAACCACCTACCAAACTCCCCAAAGTGGTCAGTGAGATTTGACCGGCTGGGACTAAGGACCACTACTGCCACCAGCACAAGGCTTCCTCTAACATCATGGCTTCAGAAAGGTCAAATGAGATGCTGTTAGAAATGGAGTTCTATGGGGCGCCTGGGTGGCTCAGTTGGTTGAGCTACTGCCTTCGGCTCAGGTCATGATCCCGGAGACCCGGGATCGAGTCCCCCGTCGGGCTTCCTGCTCGGCGGGAGGCCTGCTTCTCCCTCTCTCACTCCCCCTGCTTGTGTTCCCTCTCTGGCTGTGTTTCTCTCTGTCAAATAAATAAAATATTAAAAAAAAAAAAAAAATGGAGTTCTAGCCAAAACCAAATGACGACAAAATTAAGTTTTATACCACAGAAACAGATATTAGAATTCATACAAAAGCACCATATCTGTTTAAAAAAAGAGAGAGAGAGAGAGAGAAATTTCTTAGGAGACTCATTTCTGTTTTCTGATTAAACCTAAATGTGTAACTAAGATGTTCTGCACCTAGTCAGTCCATTTATCACTTTTCAAACTACATCATTTTCTGACTCAAGTATCTCTATGATTCTTGTAAAAAAAAAAAAAAAAGCCCCATATGTCTGCACCACCAAGGCTCCCCACCCAGCACAGTACGCAGCCCAAGGACCACATGCAGGATGCCGCCTCCCAAGAGGCCACGGGGACTTCGGTCTACGGATGCTCGGTGTCAACACAGACCGTGACTTCCCCGATGGCCCAGGACAGAGAGACTCTGTCAAATGAAGTCTACTCATGCTGATCTGATAATATCCAGAAAGGATCTGGGTTGAACAAAATATAAAAATTGTCAGCTAGATATCAAAAAAAAAAAAAAGTTGTGCACATTAGAAGCACAAATATGATCACTGGCATGGAATTCAGCCAACACAGAAGAGGGAAAACAGCATTTTCAAAGCCACATCATTGCAGGAGTGCTGGGGACGCCTGGGCGAGAGGTGTTCAGTCATGTGTAGAGTGGCTCTAATGAACTTGGCCTCCATCAGTCACCCCCTGGCCTCCCTTACTTCATCCAGGTACACAAAAAGGGAGTGACAAAGCTCTCTCTACCTAGCTCTCAGGGGTAAGAAACCAAAAGGAGATGTTGTCAGTGAAATCATTTTCTTAGTCTATAAAGGTAAAAACAGTGTGAGCTGCTATTGTTTTTTATATATTAATTACAGACTATCTATATATTAAAACTAGCTGGTGGGCTTTTGATTAGGAAGCTAGATGGGTATTATCAACTACCATTCTTTCCGTATTGCCAAATATAAGAGAGGTTTTCAGGATTTGGGGTTTTTATTTTTTTTAGAATAAGCACATGTTTCTACCTTGACTTAAACTGTGGCGGTGTGAGACGTGGCCGGAGGCACCAACGCGCCTGGGTGACACACTGACGCCAGCGGCCTGCATGGTCTCCCTCGCGGGGCACAGCTCATTAACTACATCAACACGGAAACTATTTAAGGTGTTAAGATCCTGGAAAATCAAAGACTACTCTACTGTCAGGTGATCACAGGCACAGACCACGGTAAAACAGAGGGATGATCTGGAAGCAAATGCCACATCTTCAGCAGAATTCAGGTATTCAGGCAAACATTTCAGCCTCAGCAAAGTGCTAAATTGGCACTTGAAGCCAAATATGATCAAAATTCAGAGGGATTATATATGAAAAGTTATCAGGAAACCTCACCAGTATCCAAGTGAGGCTTGCAGGAGAAACTGGGTAAGGGCAATGCACAAACTCTACCACCTTTATGACTTGGCTGTATATATAAAACTACTCCAAGATTAAAAGTCCAGTTTTTAAGTGATCTCTTAAATTAAAAAGGAGGGAGGAGCTTGCTTTGGGGAAGAGAAGGAAAGTAACACGTATGTAATAGCTATCTGTACAAAGTTTATGACTTTCTCACATAAGAGCTCATTTCTACAGCACAACTGTCTCCTGCGTAGGCCTGCAGCAGCAGCAGCCAGATGGCACAGCTAAAGAAACTCCTGTTAAGACAGAGTGACTGTCGCAGGGTCCCACAGCTTTTCAGAGGTGGCGGTGGAATGGCGTTCCTGGTCCGCGTGACCCTAAAGCCCAAAGAGGCAAGTCTGGCCAAAGGACCCGGGCGGGAAAGGCGGGGCCTGCCCTCCAGGGAAGAGCTAAATGAACAACCAGTGCCCACCTACTTCAAGCCCACTGGGTAGGTTTGTCTCAAGCGGCACCACTGAGTCACCCAGAGGCCGTCAATTCAAGCAGTAAGATGGTCCCTCTTCAAAAGGCAAATTAAGAGATGCATCTGAAAATGGATGTTCTAATCCCCCTTGGAAAATCTTAACATTGGTATACCTTCCTCTAGGTAAGTTCACCTGAAAATCCTCTCACCCAGAAATTCATCCTAGCCTATGCTGCTGAATTAGTCTCCCTGTAAGGCTGTTACTAGCCAACTCCAGGGCCATGGCTCAATGGAGAAGAGCACACATGAAAAATGCATTACAGATGGGTATAAGCAACTGCCATAGGCCTTTTCAAAACCCACCAAAAAGATAAGCCCTCAGAAAAGAACCAATTACAACATGGCTCCTCCTCAGAAGAGCTTTCGGAGGCAGGCTCCAGGGTCAGCCCCTCCCTGCCCGATGTCCTCTATGTGCCACCAGAGGGCACTAACTCATGTAATCACTCTAGAAAAACTTCTGTCACATTTTAAACTGCAGGAGTGTTGAATGAAAACTAGATTTCAAATCAACGCAGTGTGCAGTACTAGGTAGATAATTCTGACAGCAGCTTTAAGCATCTACTGGTCATAAATCTTATAACTTAACTCCATAAAACCTAGAAGTACACACACACAGCAACAAGGCGTACTTAAAAAAAAAAAGAGAGAAAGAAAGTCAATCAAATCTTCAGGTTAATGAAAATGATGCATTTCAAAATACAACTAAGAGTCATCTGGGTAACCTCTCCCAGGAACTCATACAGAGCACACATAAGAGCCCAAAGAAAAACGTTTCAGCATCCTCCTTGCTTTGAAAGCCACTCTTGATTGAATTAAAGTGGACATTCACCACACTAAATAACAGTTCAGTTTATTACGCATGATTAAAACATGATTTAGTCTTTTGTACTAAAATCCTCGTGAAGAGATAAAAGAGCACACACCTCCTAGTGCTCACTACGCCCTGGGTTGCTATTCTGAGCACATTACACTTATTTAATACTCACAACATCCCTCAGAGAGGCTGTAAAATTCTATTTTAGTAAAAAGTTCAACCTTGCATTTCTTGAACGCAATCAAGAATTTTTCTTTACATTTAGATCCTCCACTGATGATTTATTTGCCCACAAAACTATAAATGCAGATTTGTGAGTTCTGCCTCATTAACCACCTTCTGCAATTATTTCTTCACCCCAGAAAATTCACACTTCTTATGCTTTCATGGGAGGATAAGATTACATAATCAAAATAGTTCAGTGGTAAGTTTGATGAAAAATGCATTATGCCCTGAAAGGTTTTTTTGTTTTGCTTTGTGCTACATAAAAATCTGCTCTTTGCTTTTCACACTTTATTTAAAAGGAAGTGAAACATATTTACTGATTTTATCAGAAATGCTGGGTGCCTCTCTACGTGGCAGAAATTCAAGTTCAACTGGGCCTTTGGTTTTCCTGGTTTTAGGTGATCCTTTCAGTGTGCAATCAATAACTGAAGTTCACGACGAAATGAACACAATCTGACAAATGCAGTGCGCTATACCTGAGCAGCTGAAAATTCTTTAACCGGTTTGGCACAACATAGTGCCCCAAATAAACTCACCCTGACGTAACAGCCTACGCCACAGGATACAGTTTCCCTGGGTTTTGACCTCTGTGTTCCAGACAAACAAACCAGTCCTCCTCGAAGGTTCTGGAGGACATGTGGGTACTGTGGTCTACACCAGCACACAAGGAATAAACAGGGAGCACTGCAACGTGAAGATATTCTAGAACACAAGTACTTCTATTAGTACCATCAGAATAACTGCCCCCATGTCTTTGTTAGTGCCCCTTTGATCTAGGAAATATTTTGGCTTCTCTTGTCTATTTGATGCCAAAATCTATTTTTTAAGTTGTTAAATATTAAGACAAGTTAAAAATGTCTACTTTCTACCTATTTTTATTTGTCAGCGCTTCTCTCTAGACTCTCCCTAGATATCCTGATATTAAAATACAGGAGCCTGTTTTATTGCTTTGCTTTCCTGGGCTTCACAGGTACTGAGTTTTTTGTGTTTTTTTTTAAGATTTTATTTATTTACTTGACAGAGAGATAGATCACAGGTAGGCAGAGAGGCAGGCTGAGAGAGAAGAGGAAGCAGGCTCCCTGCTGAGCAGAGAGCCCGATGCAGGCCTCGATCCCAGGACCCTGAGATCATGACCTGAGCCGAAGGCAGAGGCCTTAACCCACTGAGCCACCCAGGTGCCCAGGTACTGAGTTTTTACAAGATGAGGGCTTGAGGCAACTCTGTGCCAAGCATGTCTATCGGCACTATCTTCCAACAGCATTTGTTCACTTTGTGTCTCTGGGTCACATTTTGGTCATTCTCGCAGTATTTTAAATTTTTTCATTATGGTTATATTTTTATGGTGACCTGTGATCGATGATCTTTGATGCTGCGACTCTCATTATTTTGGGACACCACAAACCACACCCATGCAAGACGGCAAGCTTTCCCTTTCCCGATAAACGTTGGGTGTGTCCTACTGCTCCACTGACCTGCCGTTCCCCTGCCTCTCCTTTTCCTCA
>PITA01012476.1:0-61776 GCA_004023965.1 Spilogale gracilis | reverse complement strand
TTTTTTTTTAAAGATTTTATTTATTTATTTGACAGAGAGAAACATAGCTAGAGAGGGAACACAAGCAGGGGGAGTGAGAGAGGGAGAAGCAGGCTTCCTGCTGAGCAGGGAGCCCGATGTGGGGCTCGATCCCGGGTCTCCAGGATCATGACCTGAGCCGAAGGCAGTTGCTTAACCAACTGAGCCACCCAGGCGCCCCCAAAAAGATCTTTTAAAATCAAATCACAAGGGAAGGGCTAGCAGAGTAACCATTACTAGAATAAGCTTTGAAATCAGACCTAGATTCTAATCCTAGTTCCTTCATTTAGTCATGGATGTCACCTTGCTAATTTACTTATTAGCTTCTCTGAGCCTTAATTTTCTTATCTGTAAAATGTGTTAACAGTACCTATACCTCAAGAGAGTGCTGTGAAGATTCCACATTAAGCAAGTGCTAACTGCTCAGTAAATTTATGATTACAACACGCAGTTCAAAGTCCCATAATAGGGGAGCCTGGGTGGCTCAGTTGGTTAAGCGACTGCTTTCGGCTCAGGTCATGATCCTGGAGACCCAGGACCAAGCCCTGCACTGGGCTCCCTGCTCGGTGGGAAGCCTGCTTCTCCCTCTCTCTCCCCCTGCTTGTGTTCCCAATCTGGCTGTGTTTCTGTCAAATAAATAAAAGCTTAAAAAAAAAAAATTTAAGAATGAAATACAAGAAAGGCACATTCCCAAGTGAGAAGACCCACGATGGTTGTAGTATTAGTTCTAGGCATACCCTTTTCCCCATGATTAAACAGTGACATGTGCAGACAGCACTAAACGAGCAATTGGCAAATGTGGATTCTAGAATCAATCATGGCATTAAAGCTCTAAGTGACCTTATGCTTTCACTTAGCAACTCTAGGCTTTAGTTTCTTTATCCAAAAATGAGCAATTTTATTTTATTTATTTTTTTTAAAAAAAAGATTTATGTATTTGACAGAGAGAAACACAGCCAGAGAGGGAACACCAGCAAGGGGAGTGAGAGAGGGAGAAGCAGGCTTCCCGCCAAGCAGGGAGCCCGATGTGGGGCTCAATCCCGGATCTCCGGGATCATGACCTGAGCCGAAGGCAGTTGCTTAACCAACTGAGCCACCCAGGTGCCCCCAAATGAGCAATTTTATTACTGCTGGGGTCACTTGTAACCCTCACCCTCCAAAATCCTATTTATTCAATCACTAACACAATGCCAGGTACTAACCTGATGAGGCTTTCCTTAGAGTTAAATCACACTGTATTCTTCAAACAACCATAAAATATTCATCTATGATTATATCCCACTCATGTCAAAAACAATTTGAATTATATCTAAAATACATCAACTGAAACCATTTCAGACAGACTAAGGTACAAAGAGAAGAGAAAAACATATATACACAACCAAAATCAACCACCCAACAGAGATGGATGCAAACTGCTTAGTAGTATGACAACCCACTGGAGTTCTGCAGAAATGGTCAACCAGGAAATTGCCCCAAGGACATTCACGAAGTATGCACTTTTTATTTGTTTCAAGTGAAGTGATGTACCATTACCTAGTCAGAATGTGGTCTGGAATTTGGTATCACCACTCTCAGGCCAGGCTAATAAGAGATGCTCAGAAAATCCTTACTGTTTCTCTCACCCAGAAAGTAGAATTATGCTGGAAATCTGGTTCAACTAGGTTGGAGTATGATCACAATTAGGTTTTCTCAGAACGAAGCCACTTAGGAAAAAAACAAACACATCTACAGCCCAGCCACGCTTTGTTAAAATCTACTGAAAACGGGCACCTAGGTGGCTCTGTGAGTTAAGCCTCTGCCTTCGGCTCAGGTCATGGTATCAGGGTCCTGGGATCGAGGCCCGCATCGGGCTCTCTGCTCAGCGAGGAGCCTGCTTCCCTCTCTTGCTCTCTGCCTGCCTCTCTGCGTACTTATGATCTCTCTCTGTCACATACATACATACATACATACATACATACAATCTACTGAAAACAAGGACAAAGTTAAAATCTATTGAAAACAAGGATTTGCATCTTTGGTATGAACCAACAATTATAGAACGACTGTTCTCAAAACAATCAAGAACTAGAGGCACCTGGATGGCTAAGTTGGTTTAAGTGTCTGCCTTCGACTCAGGTCATGATCCCAGGGTCTTGGGATCAAGCCCCGCACAGGGCTCCCTGCTCAGCAGGCAGCCTGCTTCTCCCTCTCACACTCCCCCTGCTCGTGTTCCTTCTCTTGCTGTGTCTCTCTCAGTCAAATAAAATAAATACAATCTTAAAAAAAAAAAAAAGAACCTTTAACTAGTGGCCAAATTTTTGCTTCCCAAAGATTCTTAAGAACTGATGCAATCCTAAATAAACAGGCCCTACAGATACACTACCAGAACTGCGCTAACTCACTGCTGCTCATACAAAAGAGATAACAAGTAGCGTAAAAGGAAAGTCAGTGATGCTCACATGGACCCAAGGTATGGTATAGCACAGCACAGGGGTACACACAGACAGGAGCTCTGTTTGTGGCAGGAGGAACCACTACATCCTACACCTGAAACTAATGTAACACTGTGTGTCAACTAAGCTTCAAGTAATTAAAAAAGATAACCAATGTTCTACTCCAGCAAATTCCTAGCAAACTTAATAACATAGAGAACATATGGATGGACTGTGTATATAAATTAGATTTCAATTTTTAAAAAAAGCCCAAGGTATTAATAAAGAAGACTAAGCAGAAAATAGATCCGTAGTTTTAAGATTAGGGTGACAGGACTGAAATGGTTTACATAAGGAAATCTGTGGCCAATTCCTCCTCTTAGCTTTGAAAGCCCTCTGCCCCCTCTGTATGGCCCTCTTACCACGTTGGGTCTCTCATTAGAGTAAAACGGGTATTTGATCCATCCCTTTCTATGCTCCTTGAGGGATCACAAACTTAATCATCTCGATGGCATCCCCTCAAGTGCCTAGCAAAGCATGCTGTGTTCTGAAGACATGAAAACATCTGTTCATTAACTGCTACATATAAGCAAAGTCAGATTTGCATCTCAAAACATTTTTCTTTTCTTTTCTTTTTTTTTTTTTAAGATTTTATTTATTTGACAGAGAGAAACACAGCCAGAGAGGAAACACAAGCAGGGGGAGTGAGAGAGGGAGAAGCAGGCTTCCCGCCGAGCAGGGAGCCTGATACAGGACTCTATCCCGGGTCTCTGGAATCATGACCCGAGCGGAAGGCACTTTAACCAACTGAGCCACCCAAGCTCGCCCCGCATCTCAAAACATTTCATTCTAATTCAGCTAATTCACCCCAAGACAGTATCAAATCTCTTTCATTCCTTTCTTTTCAACCAGAAAGACAATACTATTTTAACACTTTAAGACATTTTCTCCCTGGGACACCTGGCTGACACAGTCAGTTAAGCATCCAACTCTTGGTTTTTCAGCTCAGGTTGTACCAAGTATGTGATAACGAGTTGTGTTGGGCTCTGGAAGTCTGCTTGTAATTCTCTCTATGCCTCCCTCTGCCCCTCCCTTTTGTGTGTGCAAGCTCTCTAAAAAAACTTTAAAAAAAAGGTATTTCCGGGGCGCCTGGGTGGCTCAGTTGGTTAAGCAACTGCCTTCGGCTTAGGTCATGATTCCGGAGACCCGGGATCGAGTCCCACATCAGGCTCCCTGCTGGGGGGGGGGGGGAAGCCTGCTTCTCCCTCTCTCGCTCCCCCTGCTTGTGTTCCCTCTCTCACTGTGTTTCTGTCAAATAAATAAAATCTTTTTTTTTTTTAAAAAAAAAAGGTATTTCCTCCCCAGTGAACAAAAGCAAGCAAAACAAGGGTTAAAATCTGTCCTCTAGGGACCTGAGTGGCTCAGTGGGTTAAAGCTACTGAGCCACCCAGGCGCCCCTCGCATGATATATTTTAATTGCTGTCTTTTCATGCAATACAATTCCAGAAAAGGTGAAAAATAAGCAAAGGAAAAAAGAATGCAAAAAGCTAAGAACTAACTACATTAAATAAAACCTGTCCCCAAAGAAGGTTTATTCCTAATCAAAAATTCTAATGGTTAGTGAAATCATGAAATAAGAGCCCAAATCAGTAAGTCAAGGCAGGAAAAGAAATAACCAGGTAGAATAGAAAATTGGGTAGGAAAAGAAACAACACTCCAGGAACAGTACTTTCCCCTGATTTCCTCTGCTTCCTCTTATTCCCTTGCTGTCCATGGAAGTCTGAGAAATCCTTGATAGAATTGTTCTTGCAGGCCTCTGGTATAACAGAAAGAGAAGAAATCTCAAGAACCTTATTTATTATCCATCTAAACTTCTCTCTCAGTTTCTGCTGGTATTGTTTAATGTATACAAAGCCTGAGAGCCCTTCTGGACAAAACAACTATTACTCTGATTCTGGATTTTCTCTGGTGGCTGTGAAGAGGTCACCTATGAGAGATGAGTGATTAACAAGCATTCACTAAATGGTGATGCTTGCAGAACTTTGTGAATACTAAAAACCGTATACTTCTAAAAGGTAAATTCTATAGTGAGTTACAGCTCAATCATTAAAAAAAAAAAAAGGAAATCCTTCCGCCACAAAAAGGCACTCAGCAAAACCCAAACCCTACAAAACAGACCATTTCTCTTTAAAATTCAAGTTTCACGACACAATGTGTAACACCTTGGAGACAGTTCTTCTGAGGGCCTACTGAGGACTGCTAATTTTATTCTGTACTGCTTTCAGTGGCAGAGTTTTGAAAGAAGTCGAGGGTGGGGTGGTGGAAAGAACACTACACCACTATTTTAAAAGCTCCGGCTGTTCGAAAAGTCCAAGTACTATTTATGGTCTGAATATCAGGGTCTGTCATAATTCCTATATTGAAATCCTAATGCCTAATGTGATAAAGTTAGGTGGGGACCTTACACAAAGGATTATTGCTTTCATTTTAAAAAAAAAAGAGAGTGTGTGAGAGAGAGAGAGAGGTCCCACAGAGGTCCCTGTTTTCTGCCTCAAGACACAGGAAGTCAGCAGTTGGCTACCCAGAACAGGGCTCTCATCAGAACAGGCTGGAACCCTGATCTTGGGCTTCCAGCCTCCAGAGCTGTGGGCAATACATTTCTGTTGTTTAAAAACCACCCAGTGTGGAGTATTTTGTTACAGCAGCCCAAATAAACCAAACTCCAAGTAACCCTGATCACCACTGTAAATCTGTTTCTCATTAAACAACAACAACAAAAAGACTAACTGGGTGCAAAGTGTAACTTCAAGTATTTTCGATCACAGAAAATGTTAGTTCTAGTACAAGTAACCCATGTCTTTTATTTTCATTCATTCCAGGACCTTACTTTAAGGAGCATCACTTAGCCAATTTACTGGGATCTGTAGAGAATTACACTTAAATGAATTATACTTAATTACACTTAAATGTGTTCTACTTAATCATTCCTTTGGAAATCTATATTAAATTTTCCAAGGGATTCAAGGTCAACACTGAATCCCAAGTTCTGACTTGGGACAGCTAAAAACAGGCATCACTAGTAGCCCTCGAGTAAGGTGAATGACACTTTGGGCAAAAGCATCTTCCTCTTCTTGCTCAATGCCCACTGAAACTATTACCCAAAAAGAGGGAGAGAGAGGGAGAGGGAGAGAGAGAGAGAAGAAGAGGAAGAGGAGGAGGAGAAGGAGGAGGAGGAGGAAAGGAAGGGAGGGAAAGAAGGTGGGTAAAGAGAAGATTTTCCGGAGAAATGACAGATATTCATTCTAGACAGAAACATTTTATAAGTCATTCATTCTGGTGCTCTACCTCTAGACAGACACCTTTAAGCGCTCCTGGTATTTAGCTTCCAAAACACACCCACCACAAATTTCAGCTATGGCTAAAAACAAAAGAAAACATGCTTGCCTTACTATTTCCTCACTATAAAAAAAAAACCCTGCAAATTTTATGGTCCCCCCTTTATGAATTTCAATCTAAGTGCTACTTCCAACTTTTTCCTGCTTCTTCCGAGCACAGTTCCCTGCTCTAACAGTGGTATTTTATGGACCTCAATAGGCTGGAACATGCAATCCAACATAACTCTGGACCTCAATTTAGAAAATATATTCTTTTCTATATAAACATCCTACAGAGGATTATTTTTTAGCATTAACAGGCATTTTGTAGAAACATCTGACAAAGTAACACCCAAACAGATTTTGGAAAAAAAAAAAGAAAAAAGAAAAACCTGACCAAAATGTGGGGAATTTTCTTACCAACAACTACTTCCCCACACACTTTTAAACTCCCACTTTTGGTAGTGTCACAGAGAAAAGGATTAAGGGTAAACCTGAAATTGGCAAATACCAGGAGAAAAGCAATCCCCCCACCTAAGAGGTATTGCCTAGCCACTCAACAATAACCATCATTCCTGACCACTGCTCTAAGCGTGACTGTCTCTTGATAGCTGATGGCTACAAACACTGGAAAGAGTTCTAGGTATAGCCCAAGTGGTGCTGGAGCCTCCAAAAGGAGGAGGAGGAAAGGGCAAAAAGAAAATGGCTGGATTGGGGAGCCTCGGTGGCTCAGTTGGATAGGCGACTGCCTTGGGCTCAGGTCATGATCCCGGAGTCCTGGATGGATGAGTCCCGGATCGAGCCCTGCATCAGGCTTCCTGCATCAAGCTTCCTGCATCAAGCTTCCTGCTCAGCAGGAATCCTGCTTCTCCCTCTCTGTCCCCCTGCTTGTGTTCCCGCTCTAGCTGTGCTTCTCTCTGTCAAATAAATAAAAATCTTAAAAGAAAGAAAGAAAGAAAGAAAATGCCTGGATAAAAGGAATAAGGAATTAGTCTGGGCAACCAAAATGGCTTGATCTAAGGAAAAAAAAAAAAAAAGAAAGAACTGAATTTCCTTTTGAATAAGAAAAACATCAAGTGACTATACAAATAAAAGAAATACCACTCAATAAAACAAGTGCAAACTGTGTAGTCACATACACACTTTGCAAAAGTATTTCTCCAAACTCTTTTTGCCTCGAGAGAGAAAATGACAGCAAAAGTTTCTGAACCAACTAACCTGCCCAAGCACTTTTATGATGACCAAAACCACAATTTAAAACTTTAAAGAGAAATCATCCACTCTCACACACAAATTTGTTGGGAACATCTGTGACCCAGTCCCCAATACCCTGGTTAAATAATAGGAAGGACATTCCACCTTTTCATTTCTTTTTTCTCTTTAAACCAGTAACAAAAGCTCCTAACATAAGTACCTATATCTGGGAGATAGAAAGTTCTCTCACTTGACATTCCTATAAATCAGTACCTGAAAGCATGCTATCACTGAAGCAGAACATAGCACGATCTTTAAAGACCGAACTTAACTTGAAATCACAGAAAGAATGCCTACCAGCGCAATGAGAACCGCACATGACCACTACTGAGTCCTAACACACTCTCAAGTGTGTGAACAGACCCACTCCGGACCCATGAACAGAAAGAGCGAGTTATACCAAGCAACCTGAATAAGGTAAACGATTTTAACGCAATGAAAATTCCAAACGTGTCACTAAGGAGAAAAGTCCAAGTCGCACTTAAGGAAAAGGGCACACAGATCAATGCAGTTTCCCAACACAGGAACGTTTAAGGGGAGGAACGCTAACTTCCTGACACTTTGTGAACTTGACAAGCTTACAAATGCTAAGCGTGAACAAGATCTTTGTATTGGTAGCCAACAGTTTCTGCCGGATCACAAGGCTGCAATGCATCTTGGGATTCCTTCCGGACGGTTCCGTGTCACAGACATTTAAAGCGCAATTACAGTCTCAATAATAGAAATTGCAGCGAAAGGCTCTTTCGCGTCGGCCTAAGGTGAAGGGACAACTCGAGCATTCACCCTCGCCAACTCCTCGGATCTCTCAACGCCCACCCGACCCACTCGTGGCTCCATCTGTCCTCACTTCCAGGCCTCGTGGCACTGACCCGCCGCGGCCCCCTGTCCGTCCCATATGGTCCCCACTTCCAGTAGGTGGCTTCGGCCCTTCCCCCGGGGGGGAAGGACGGCCCCCAGACCCCCGCACGCCGCCCCCGCCCCCTCTTCCCCCGGCCCTCCGCCGCCGCCGCCCGGCGCAGACCGCCTTCTCCGCCCGGGCCGCCCCACCCCAGGGCTGCCCGCGCCCGGCGCCGCTGTCAGCTCTCCACGTGCCGCCGGGCCCCGCGGGGCGCGCCGCCCGAACCCACCTCACCCCACCCCCATGCCCAGTGGGCTCCGGGCCCAGGCCGGCTGCTCCTGCCCTCGCAGCCCGGCTTCCTCCCGCGCCCCGAGGCCGCCCCGCGCCTCCCGGCCCTTTACCCGGAGGGCCTCCCGCGCCGCTGCCGGCTCCGTGGTTGGGGGCGGCGGCGCCAGCGGGGAGCGGCGGCTGCTGCGCCGGGCCCCGCAGGAAGGACGGCACGAACTCGGCGGCATGGACGTTGGGCACGAAGGGCTTGGCGTTGACGTTGAGTTGCCGGCTGAAGGCCGCACTGAGGTGCTCACGCTGGGCCTCGGTCGCCGCCGCCGCCAAGGGGCCGCCGCCGCCGCCACATGGGCCCGGCCCCGGGGCTTCCATGTCCGCCTGGTCCCAGCAGTCAGGCGCCGAGTCGCTGCTGCTGCTCCCGCTGCTGCTCCCGCCGCCGCCGCCGCCGCCGCCGCCGCCACCACCGCCACTGCCCGGATCCATGATCGGGGGGGCCGTGTGTGTGGTGAAGAGAGGGCGGGAAATGGAGGCGGGGGCGACGGGCCCGGCAGGAGCAGGCCGCGCTGACCCAGCGAGGCGGCGAGGCAGAGGGGCTGGGACCTAGCGACACAATCCCCGGCGTCGTCGCGGTGAAGGGTCCACTCCCAACTCCGCACTCGCGACGACAACGGCGGCAGCGGCTCAACCCTCCTCGTGTGTGCGAGCGGATCTCCTCCCACCCAACCCCAACCACCTCCGACCGCCTCCCCGCCAACCCCACGCCGGCGCGCATTGACCCCTCCCCGCCACCCGTACCTTCGCCTAGGTAGTTCTTGGCCCTGCCCTTCCCCGTTTCCGACTATGAAGGGAGGCACCTGATGGAACTACGAATTCCGGCAGCAACCGCGCGACCCCGCTGCGGTTTTCCCGGGGGCCGACGGGAGTCGGAGTTCGGAACCTCAGAGCAACCGGAAGCGGCTCCGGCTCCCGGCAAGCAGCGCGAGGAGGCGGAGGTCCAGTCGTCGCTCAGCGGCCCCACCTGTCACCCGATGGGGGCAGGGGTGGGGACGCGTCCTTGCGCGACACTTCAGCAGCCGGGGTAGTCCTCGCCGTCCAGTTGGGCTTACGATGCGGGGAAACGGACAGCAGTTCTAAGGGCCCAAACACAGCGCTTTCCTCCTGGAATTCCTTCCTTCTCGCTTCACCAGCCTGTGCGTTCTCTGCCTCCCAGTCTCCCTACCTTGTGCTCGCTCTGTCCACCTTCCTTCTCCCCGCCCCCAGCCACATTTTGCCCTACATTTCGAAGCCGACGCTGCGCGTCTTACATCTGATGTATTCATTTGGTAGAAGAGAATAAAAACCGTGAGACAGTGCAACATAAACTGCAGTGTCCTCGTAAAGCGCTCGGGCCCAGGCTCTGCCCCGGCAAAGGGGATCATTAACTGGAAACTTTGAATGACTCACCGTCTGTTTGACTAGTCATTTAAAGCCTTCACCCAAACTTTTCCATCCCTCCCTTCTCCCGGCCAGGGGCCTTGCAAATTAAACTGAGTATTGGCATAATCCCTGATGTGTCCCGCCTTATCCAACTAATAAGGTTATTTTGGTGCTTCTATATGCACCATTAGGAGAAGTGGTTTTCTTCCAAATGATGGGATTTGCTCGAGTATTCCCTTAGGGCTTTATTGACTGCTTCTGACTGCTTCTCTGGAGGACAGACCAAGTTTAGGTAAACATGAGGGTGGGGGAAAGCAAAAGATAAATACTTAGACCCAATTACATGAAGTAGGAAAATAACGTTGTTCTGAGCACCTGTTAGGCTTTCCTGTAATTCACCCATGTGGAGCCCAAGGGAGGGGTTGTGGGGGTGGAGGACACATATTTTTCTCCAAGGATTCTAGACAGTGCATCTAACCTGCTAAAAATTACAGAGTAAAGGCGAGACAGAGAATAGGCCTTTCTTAACAACCGTATGTTAGGGCCCAAAATCTAGATCTAGATACGAATTTAAATTTTAAATACCTGTATCTTAAAAGAGAATCCAGCCCATTAATGAGGCCCCTCAAAAACAGGGGGGCCTGATGGCTCAGAGAGTTAAGCCTCTGCCTTCCCTTGGGTCCTGATCTCAGGGTCCTGGGATAGACCCCACCTCTGGCTCTCTGCTGGGGGTGGGGAGCCTGCTTCCCCCTCTTTCTCCGCCTGCCTCTCTGCCTATTTGTGATCTCTCTCTCTGTCAAATAAATAAAAATCTTAAAAAAAAAAAAAAGACAACAACCCAGAGCTGTCAGTTACCTTTCAAAACAAATCCTATGCTAAAGTGGTTTGAAACTGGGTTTATTTTTTTTTTTTAAGATTTTATTTATTTGACAGAGAGAAACACAGCCAGAGAGGGAACACAAGCAGGAGGAGTGAGAGAGGGAGAAGCAGGCTTCCCGCCGAGCAGGGAGCCCAATGCGGGACTCGATCCCGGGTCTCCGGGATCATGACCTGAGCCGAAGGCAGTCGCTCAACCAACTGAGCCACCCAAGCGTCCCTGAAACTGGGTTTAAAAAGAATTTTTTTAAATTTTTATTTGACATTTTATTTGACTCAGGCCTTAAGTGTCTGCCTTGGGCTCAGGTCATGATCCTGGAATCTGGGGATTAAGCCCTGCATTAGGTAAAAGAATTTTTTTTAATTTTTATTTGACATTTTATTTGACTCAGGCCTTAAGTGTCTGCCTTGGGCTCAGGTCATGATCCTGGAATCTGGGGATTAAGCCCTGCATTAGGCTCCCTGCTCAGCGGGAAGCCTGCTTCTCCCTCTCTCACTCCCCTTGCTTGTGTTCCCTCTCTAGCTGTGTTTCTCTGTCAAATAAATAAAATCTTTTTAAAAGATTAGAAAATAAAGTTGGGGGCACCTGGGTGGCTCAGCTGGTTAAGCGACTGCATTCGGCTCAGGTGATGATCCCAGAGACCCGGGATCTAGTTCCACATCGGGCTCCCTGCTGGGGGGGGGGGGGCTGCTTTTCCCTCTGTCACTCCCCCTGCTTGTGTTCCCTCTCTAGCTGTGTTTCTCTCTATCAAATAAATAAAATCTTTTAAAAAAAAGAAAGAAAAAAAAGAAAATTGGTATTCAGTGATTGCTCTCAGATTTACTCAGTATTTATTAACAATTGATATAAAAACTCAGATCTTCCTTCATATAAGGGAGTCCTGCATTGCTATTGGGATAAATATTTTTATCTTAAATTTACAACAGGAAGAAAATACAGTGTGTCCAAAATAAAGTGCCTTCCCACTCAAGATTAGCACTCCGTAACCTACTCCTTTAAAAAAAAAATGTCAACACACACACACAAATGTCAAAACAAGCAGCTGACTCAAAGAGTGAGCCACCCTGTCCTTCAAGGGCTTTTTCATTGGACCGCACACTTCAGTGTGGATCACCCATAGCGCACTGGACGATAGATCCCTCTTAGTTTAGCTCTTCACATCTGATTAAATTAGCAGTGTCCTTGTGCCTGCAGGCTTTTTTAGAGACAAAGACAAGCAAGGCTGAGACCTGCAGCTTAGAAAAGCAGCTGAGGTCATTAGCTTCCAGGTCCCTGAATAGGATAAAATAATCCTGGAAATTCAGGGAAGAATCCGCTCCACTGGTTTTCAAAAGCCTGACCTTACAGGGTTGAGGCCCTGCCCCAGCAAGAAAGTGAGAAGTTCTTTTTGATAATTGCTGTTGTGCTAAGACAGACAACTTGAAGTCAGCATCTTCTCATCTTTATGTTCCCAATGCCCAGTATATGCCTGGCATAGAAAACGTGCTTAACAAATGTTTCATGGAATAAATCAGTGCATTAATAGGGAGTTTCCGACAATACTGCCCTTTTGTATTCATTTAGGGCTGTTGAGACACAGGACTATGAACTTTTAAGAATTTTCCCAAGGACATCCTGCTCTGTGCTGTGACACACACACAGGGTTAGCCTGGAAACCGCTTTACTTTACAATGCCATGATTATTCAAGGTCGGAGCCATTCTGTGACAGAGAATTCCCATCTTCCAATGCAAGCCCCACCAGCTGGCATTCCTAGTACCCTATCCTTACTTAGTTATTCTGCCTTTAAAGTGAATCAGGGTCTCAGCACCTGCCCTTTTTAGTTTACCAGGCGGTACTTTGTCTTGCTTCTTTGATCTAAAAGCCTATCTTTTCAGGGGCGCTTGGGTAGCTCAGTCAGTTAAGCATCTCACTCTTTTTTTTTTTTTTTTTTTTTTTTTTTTTTTAAGCATCTCACTCTTGATTGCAGCTCAGGTTTTGATCTCAGGGTTGTGAGTTCAAGCCCTGCATAGGGTTCCAGAAAGTTCCAGTAAAAGTTTATCTTTTTTTTTTAAAGATTTTATTTATTTGACAGAGAGAAACACAGCCAGAGCGGGAACATAAGCAGGGGAAGTGAGAGAGGGAGAAGCAGGTTTCCCACCGAGCAGGGAGCCCAATGTGGGGCTCGATCCCGGGTCTCTGGGATCATGACCTCAGCCAAAGGCAGTCGCCCAACCAACTGAGCCACCCAGGCACCCCTAAAGTTTATCCTTTTTTAATTTAAAGTTTATCTTTTATGCTTCTGAACATAAGGCTTATATGAAAACTCTTGGCCATCCTGGGGTTTAGCAGATAAAACGTGTACACAAAGATGGACACTGGGATAGCTGGACCACTCCTGGACATGTTTTCTTCCTTTCTTTCTTTCTTTTTTTTTTTTTTTTAAAGATTTTATTTATTTATCTGACAGAGAGAGAGATCACAAGTAGGCAGAGAGGCAAGCAGAGAGAGGAGGAAGCAGGCTCCCTGCTGAGCAGAGGGCCCGATGTAGGCCTTGACCCCAGGACCCCAAGATCATGACCTGAGCCAAAGGCAGAGGCTTTAGCCCACTGAGCCACCCAGACGCCCTGGACATGTTTTCTGTAGAAATATGAACCCAAGTGTAAAAAGCTGTCCTTTCAGCATTTTTGCAGCAGCTCCAAATTAATGTCCATCAACAGCAAAATTCTGCTTAAATACCTAATGGATAATAGCAGTATGGAATAATACACCGCTATGAAAAAGAGTGACACAGACCAGGTGCTGGTGAGGAAATCCATTGATAATATATGGCAAAGTAGGCCAGAGCAATATATCTTATATGTGTAGAATAGATATCAGATCAGTGTATCTAGTGTAATCCAATTTCTTTGGAAGCGCCTAGATTTTTCCACTCCCTGGAATGCTCTTTCCCTAGATCTTTACCTCTCCAGCTCATTGTCATTCAGTGCCGATATGTCTTTTCCTATCCATCCTGGCCCTTCACCAACCCACATCAGTCTCTACCCTCTTACCCAGTTTTATTTTTTTCAGATGCCTTATTAGAGTCTGAAATTATTATTTGTTCCCATGCTTGCTGCCCATCTCCTCCTACTGGAAAATTAATTCCACCATTTTGGCTTATTTGCTATTGTGTTCTCATCGCCTACAGCATTGCCTGGCATGGATAAAGTGCTCAGTAAACATTTGAGAGAGAAAGAGACATATGTATCTCTTTGTATGTTATAAAATGTTTAAAAGTGTGAATAGTTACATATTAAATAGTAAATGGAAGGTGTATTTGTGGGTTGGGATTGGATGTGGACTGGAGAACAGCTAGAAGAAATTGCAATTTTTTACTAGATTTTTATGTTTGGATTTCCCTATAAGAAACAAATTGCTTTAAAAAACTCTTTTAAGGGAGCGCCTGGGTGGCTCAGTTGTTTGGGTGACTGCCTTTGGCTCAGGTCATGATCCTGGAGACCCGGATCATGCCCCACATCAGACTCTCTGCTCAGCGGGAAGCCTGCTTCTCTCTCTCTCACTCCCCCTGCTTGTACCTCTCTTGCTATGTTTCTCTCTGTCAAATAAATAGAAAAAATCTTAAAAAAAAAAAAATAGGGGCGCCTGGGTGGCTCAGTTGGTTGGGCGACTGCCTTCAGCTCAGGTCATGATCCTGGAGACCCGGGATCGAGCCCCACATCAGGCTCCCTGCTTGGCGAGAAGCCTGCTTCTCCCTCTCTCACTCCCTCTGCTTGTGTTCCCTCTCTCGCTGAAGGTTTCTTTCTGTCAAATAAATAAAAAAATATTTTTAAAAAAATTATTCTTTTGCTTATTTTTTAAAAAGATTTTATTTATTTATTTGACAGGGAGAGATCACAAGTAGGTAGAGAGGCAGGCAGAGAGAGAGGAGGAAGCAGGCTCCTCGCTGAGCTGAGAGCCCGATGCGGGCCTTCATGCCAGGACCCTGAGATCATGACCTGAGCCGAAGGCAGAGGCTTTAACCCACTGAGCCACCCAGGCACCTTCTTTTGTTATTTTTTTACAAAAGATTTTACTTATTTAGTTGACAGAGAGAGAGATCACAAGTAGGCAGAGAGGCAGGCAGAAAAAGAGGAGAAAGCAGGCTCCCCGCTGAGCAGAGATCATGAGACCCTGAGATCATGACCTGAGCCCAAGGCAAAGGCTTAACCCACTGAGCCACCCAGGTGCCCTAAATTATTCTTTTATTGAGGTGAAATTCACATAGTATAAAATGAATCATTTTATTTATGTATGTATTTATTATTGACATCTAATGTATTATCTGCTTCAGGGGTACAGGTCTGTGAATCATCAGTTTCACATAATTCACAGCACTGACCACATAGCACATGCCCTCTCCATTGTAAAATGAGCCATTTTAAAGTAAACAATCCAGGGGCATCTGGGTGGTGCAGCTGGTTGAGAGTCCTTGGTTTTGGCTCAGGTCATGATCTAAGGGTAGTGAGATCAAGCCCCACATCTGGCTCCACGCGCAGTACAGAATCTGTTTGAAATTCTCTCTCTATCTGCCCCTCCTGTTCGTGCTCTCTCTAAAATACATTTTATTTTTTTTTTAAGATTTTATTTATTTGACAGAGAGAAACACAGCCAGAGAGGGAACACAAGCAGGGGGAGTGAGAGAGGGAGAAGCAGGCTTCCCGCCGAGCAGGGAGCCCGATGTGGGACTCGATCCTGGGTCTCCGGGATCATGCCCTGAGCCGAAGGCAGTCGCTCAACCAACTGAGCCACCCAGGCGTCCCTAAAATACATTTTTAAAAAATGTATTAAAAATGAATAAATAGGGATGCCTGGGTGGTTCATTCAGTTAAGGGTCTGCATTCAGCTTAGGTCATGATCCCAGGGTCTGAGGATCGAGTCCCACATCAAGCTCCCTGCTCAGCGGGGAATCTGCTCCTCCGTCTCCCTCTGCCCCGATCCCAGCTTGTGCTCTGCTCTCTCTCGCTCTTGCTTTCTCTCAAATAAATAAATGAAATCTTAAAAAAAATAAATAAAAAGTAATTTAAATCAATAAACTAATAAAACAAACTGTACAATTCAGTGGTAATCAATGCATTCACATGGGTGCCTGGGTGGCTCTGCGGGTTAAAGCCTCTGCCTTCCGCTCAGGTCATGACCTCAGGGTCCTAGGATGAGCCCCGCATCGGGCTTTCTGCTGAGCAGAGAGCCTACTTACTCCTCTCTCTCTACCTGCCTCTCTGCCTACTTGTGATCTCTGTCAAATAAATAAATAAAACCTTAAAAAAAAAATTAGTGCATTCACAATGTTGTGACACCACCACCCTTGTCCAGTACCAAATCATTTTTATCACAGCACAAGGAAACCCCATAACTGTATTAGGAATGTTTCCGATTCCCATGGAAATATGCTCCCCATTCTCCTGTCCTTCCTGCCCCTGATAACCACCAACCTCCTTTCTATCTCAAAGACTTACCGATTCTAGACATTCATGTAAAAAGAGTTACACAATAGACAACCTTTTGTGCCTGGCTTCTTTCCCTTAGCATAAAGTTTTCAAAGGTTCATCCACATTGTAGCCTGTATCGGGGCCTCATTCCTTTTCATGGCTGAGTGATATTCCATCACAGACATGTACCACTGCTTATGTATCCATTCCTTTGTTGATGAGCAAATTGTTTCTGTAACTTAAAGACATTAAAAAAAAGTTGGGGCGCCTGGGTGGCTCAGTGGTTAAGCCTTTGCCTTCAGCGCAGGTCATGATCCCGGAGTCCCCACATCAAAGCCTGCATCGGGCTCCCAGCTCCACAGGAAGCCTGCTTCTCCCTCTCCTGCTCTGCCTGCTTGTTTTCCTTCTCCGGCTGTGTTTCTTTCTGTCAAATAAATAAAATCTTAAAAAAAAAAAAAAGTAAAACAGGTGAAATTCCAGTAAGGTGTAGAGTCCTTGATTGCACTGTGGAATGTCAGTTACCTATATTTGACAGGGCACCACAGTGACAGAAGATGCTGCCACTGGGGGGAAGCAGTGTGATGGGTACCGGGGACTCTTGTAATACGATTTCAATTTCTTGTTGGCTCTGTAATTATTTCAAAATAAAAAGTTTAATGTTTAAAAACTCTCATACTAACAAAAAGGGATGCTTTCTAATCTCTTAGAGACCACTTAGAGTTATATAGACTTTAACCTTGGTTCCCAAGTTTTACCAAAAGGCTTTTTCTGTTTTCCTTAATTAAGTTTGGACCAGGGGCAGCATTAGGGAAGGGGTGTTTTTTGTTTGTTTGTTTGCACCTTTGATTTTTTTGTTTTTGGATTTTTTTTTTATTTATTTGACAGAGAAACACAGCCAGAGAGGGAACACAAGCAGGGGGAGTGAGACAGGGAGAAGCAGGCTTCCCACTGAGCAGGGAGCCTGATGTGGGACTCACGAGCCCAGGTCTCCGGGAATCATGACCTGAGCCAAAGGCAGTCGGTTAACCAACTGAGCCACCCAGGCGCCCCAAGAATTTTATAAATATAAAACAGTACAAAGACTCACCAACATTCCCATATCTACATAGAATCCTGAGACTGTCAACTGCTAACATAGCATCACCTCGTCTTATGTTTTAAGATCAGAAATAAAACAATTACCAAACAGGGGCAGCCTGGGTGGTTCAGTTGGATAAGCAGCTGCCTTCAGCTCAGGTCATGATCTCAAGGTTCTGGGATTGAGTCCCACATTGGGCTCCTTGCTCAGTGGGAAATCTGCTTCTCCCTCTGCCTGCGGATCCCTGTTTGTGCCTGCATTCACCGTCAAATAAATAAATAAGATCTTTAAAGAAACAAAAATAATTCCATACATGTATTAACTCTTTTATCCCCATCCCTGTCCCATCCCACTCCCTCAAAAAAAAAAAAAAGAAAAGAAAAAAACACCATCATATATTTAATATTATCCACCTAATTTATATTTTTAAGATTTATTTACTTTTTATTTGCTTATTGGGGAGAGTGAGAGTGCAAGAGTGGGGGGAGGAGCAGAGGAAGATGGAGAAGCAGACTCTCCGCTGAGCAGGGAGACCCACATGGGGACCAATCCCAGGACCCCGAGATCATGACCTAAGCCACCCACATACCCCAAGACTCCACCATTTTATATTCTCACCACCAATACACAAGCGTCCCAATTTCTCCACATCCTCACCAGCATGGATGACTTTCTGTTTTGTTTGTTTTAAAAGATTTTATTTATTTGACACACAGAGAGAGAAAGGGAATACAAGCAGGGGGAGTGGGAGAGGAAGAAGCAGGCTTCCCACTGAGCAAGGAGCCTGATGCTGGGCTTCATTTTAGGACCCTGGGATCATGACCTGAGCTGAAGGCAGATACTTATCCACTGAGCCACCCAGGCGCCCGCCCCTGTTTGTTTTAATAATACCCATCTTAGGGGCTCCTGGCTGGCTCAGTCGGTTAAGCATCCAACTCTTGATTCCAGCTCAGGTCATGCTCTCAGGGTAATGAGATGGAGCACTGCGGGGTTAAGATTCTCTTTCTCCTCCTCTCCTTCTGCCTCTATTAAAAAAAAAAATAGCCATCTTGGGGCGCCTGGGTGGCTCAGTTGGTTATGTGACTGCCTTCAGCTCAGGTCATGATCCCGGAGACCCGGAATCAAGTCCCACATGGGGCTCCCTGCTCGGTGGGAAGCCTGCTTCTCCCTCTCTCACTGCCCTTGCTTGTGTTTCCTCTCTGGCTGTGTTTCTCTCTGTCAAAAAAAAAAAAAAAAAGCCATCCTAATGAGTGCAAAATTATATCTCACTGTAGAAAGGGGATTCGTTAGATCAGCGGTCTGCACTCTTGGTTGCACATTAAAATCACCTGGGGGAATCTTAAAATTAATCTACCTCCAGATTCTGATTTAATTGGTCTGGCGTAGGACCTGGGCATTGATTTTTTTTTAAGTTTTATTTATTTATTTGTCAGCGGGAAAGGGAGAGAGAGAGAGAGAGAGAGAGAGAGAGAGAGAGAGGAGAGAGAGAGTGTGTGCATTTGCGAGCGAGTACACAAGCAGGGGAAGTGGCAAGCCGAGGAAGAAACAGACTTCCCACTGAGCCGGGAGCCCCATTAGGGACAAACTTTTTAGTTGGGTTTCTGTAGTTGATACACATAGCTAACTCTAAATTATTCATTGAAATTTAGAAGCAGGGTAGCATGTTAGCCCAGGTAATCATAATGGGTAGAAAATATGACTTACTGCTTAATTTCCTTACCCAGCAAATGTTTTGGTAGAATTGGCAAGAAACACCATGGTAAATTGACTTGCTTCTGCACTTTGGCTGGACTTTCTCCTTTCATGTGGTTGGTTTTTGTTTTTAACAGCTTGTTGAAATTCCATGCACATGGCACACAATTCACCCATTTCGAGTGTACCGCTCAGTGGAGCTTTAGTATATTCACTGCTGAGCAGCTGTGCCCAAATACACGGTGTTTGTTTTTTGAAGTCTGGATGAATGGAAATGTAGCTTGGACCAAAATGACCCAACAGGCTGACATCAAGCAGAAAGAAGCAGAAACAAGGGGTCTCGATAAGTCACACAATCCATAAGCACAGAAGACCACAGTGTGCAAGCTGAGAAAGGTTATGAAACCCTGAATGGATAGCAGGTGACAGCGGTGTTAAATTTGATAATGCCGGCAGGACAGTAATGACCTTGAGCGCCAGAGCTCTGTCTGGAGGAGTCCATCAACCAGTTCTTGAGTGGAAGTTGGCTTCCTTAACCAGCTCCTGTCGGTTAACCGCCTGGTCAATGGAACTCTTAGGAAAACCAGTTGTTCTGGTTTCCCCATGAGTAGGAGATGCTTCCATGAGTCAGTCTTCTATATCCCTTTGTAGGCTTCATTTTCCAAAACCATCCACCCAGAGGAAATGCTTGCATTCAGAAATCTTAGCCAATGTAATCCCAGTGCCCTCCGTTACTAAAATCTGGGAGGTTTAATGATTGCTGACCCCTGCTGGTTTTCTCCGTAAATGGTTTTGTCACCCTGAAGCAAAAGACAGCTACCAGGAACCCCCCTCCCCCAGATCTGCCGGTTTCCTCAGCCAGCCTGGCACCGCTCTGCTCCTCCTGTTAGCTGAGCTTGGCTATTAAAAGGTACCTAAGCCGCGGAAGTCCCCAGGTTCCAGGGGCCTGTTGATTTACATTTGAAATAGCTGTCTCCTTGCTAATGATTATCTCATTACATCCCCTTTGTGAGTGCAAAAGACCCATTAATGGAGAGCACAGAGAAAGTCCGATAATGATCAGTTAGCTCAGATGAAAAGCTGATTGATTCTGTAGAAATCAGGGCTTATTATTCCAAAGGTATTAATGTATTGCTTAATATGTTTTACACCTAAGAGCCTGGCTAGGGTCATTCCAGGGTCCCCGCGTGGCATGTTTCACAGACCCCCTGTGGGGGAGGGGGTGATTTATAATGGGATCAGGAAGAGAACTAACTTAATAGCTTTAAGCTAATCTAGTAAATAATGTATGTGTTTTGCAAATATGTAATAATAGCAATTGTTATTTAACCGTTTTCATGGTACAATTTAGTGGCATTAAATATATCCCTATTGTTCTGCAACCGACACCACCGTCCATGTCCAAAGGTTTTTCATTTTTTTCTAACAAAAACCTTGTAAACTATAGCTCCTCATTCTCTTTTCCCAGTTCCAGTTAACGCCTATTTTATTTTCCATCTCTACTCATTTGCCTACTCTAGGTATCTCATATAAGTGGAATCATACATTTCTTTTCTGCCTGGCTAACTTTACCTAGCATATTTTCAAGATTCATCTGTGTTGTATCCTGTATCAAAAGTCATTCTTTTGTAAGGCTGAATAATATTCCAATGTGTGAACTGACCACATTTTATTTATCCATGCATCTTTGGATGGATACTTGTGGTTTCCACCTCTGGCTGTTGGGAGCGATGCTGCTGGCACATAGATGTACAATCTATCTATCTGGGTCCTTGCTTTCAAATCTTTTGGGGTATATACCCAGAAGTAGGAATTGCTGGATCATATGGCTATTATCTTTATTATTTTTAAATTATTGGGGAACCTGAGTGGCTCAGTCGTTAAGCATCTGCTCAGGTCATGATCCCAGGGTCCTGGGATCGAGCCCCACACCTGGCTCCCTGCTTGGGAGGAAGTCCACTTCTTCTTCTCCCACTCCCCCTCCTTGTGTTCCCTCTCTTGCTGTGTCTTTCTCTGTTGAGCGAATAAATAAAATCTTTAAAAAAAATTATTCATGACATTTTAAGAAAGATTTTATTTATTTATTTGAGAGAGAGCATGAGTGCAGGGTGGGGGGAGGAACAGAGGGAGGGGAAGAAACAGATGTGCTGCTGAGCCGGGAGCTCAGTGTTGTGGGGCTCCATCCCAGGACCTGAGATCATGACTTGAGCCAAGCTGAAGGCAGACGCTCAACCAACTGAGCTGCCCAGGTGCCCCAGGCCATTATCTTTAACAATAACCTCCACGTCTGCAGGTACTATGTCCATTGTCAAGGGAGGAAAACAGAGTTCAGAGATACTGAATTACCTGAGCCCGGGTCTGTCAGACTGCAAAGCTATGGCTTATTCTCTACATCCTCACACATAATTTGACATCACTGGTGTGTCTTGATTAGGGACTCAATCAGAAATTGCACAAGTCAGTCTCTCTAAAGAGTGCCTCTTGATGCTTTGCTTTAACAAATAAGCTGTTTTCTGGTCAGTTGGATTAGAAATGAATCTCTGATTTCAAAATGTCACTGATTCCATCAGGATGGCCAAACATTCTAAAAATGTCACTGATTCAAGCCCCTATTAACTTCCAAAGAAGACTGGGAACATAACGAAAGTAGGAACAATAATGCCAAAAATCATAAAAAGGAGAGAAAAGTCTGATACCAAGATAAACAAAAGGGAGAAGGGAGAAAGGATATCAAGATTTGTTGAGTGAGTGGTATATGGAATTTGAGAAACAAGGCAGAGGATCAGAGGGAAAGGGAGGAAAAAAATGAAACAAGACAAAACTAGAGAGGGAGACAAACCATAAAAGACTCTTAATCTCAGGAAACAAACTGAGGGTTGCTGGAGTAGAGGGGGGTGGGAGGGATGGGGTGGCTGGGTTATGGACTTTGAGGGGGTATGTGCTGTGGTGAGTGCTGTGAATTGTGTAAGACTGATGAATCACAGACCTGTACCCCTGAAACTAATAATACATTATATGCTAATAATAAAAAATTAAAAAAAAAAAGATTTGTTGAGTGAGGAAGGCTGCATGGACTGATTACAATATGTAACTCCAAGTTCCTCAGCACGCAAGGAAAAGAGAGATGGGTAGATTGCGTCCCTCTCTTTGGTAGTAGAGTATACACTAGTTTGTTCATTCATTCATTCATTCATTCATTCATTCATTCATTTTACTTTGATTCATTCTGAGTCTACTGAGGATCAACAAACTTTTTACTGATCCTGAAGTCATTTCCTGGAAATTGATGTTAACACAACCAATACAACACAATCCACAATGTTGGGGTCCCATCTTCCCTCCCCGTCATCTGACCTCCTCACATGTGACTGGCCTCCAAGGTCAATACCAGCTTCACTGCAGTCCTGAGGTGCACTGAGGCACACTCGGGAACACAGAATACATTTAGTAGCGTATGATGCTAGGTAAGCCAAATACACAGTTTTGGGGACATGAGTGACATTAAAGACTGTCCCTGTCCTCAGTTCATTTCACCTACTTAAATGGTGCCTCATCGATTCATCAACAGCCTCCTGGTTCTACTGCACCTTCTCTAATGGGATTTGCTCCTCCAGGTATCATTAGTCTTCCGAGAAATAGCGTAAGATGAAAGAGAAGCTTGTGCCAAGAAGGACTGGTTGCCTTTCTGAGCTTAATTCCTGCCTGCCTGTTCTTTTCTTTATTCTTTACCCTAGAAGAGAGAGGGAAAGAAATGGAATGAGGTCACGGTTTCAGCTGTCTATGTAACA
The DNA here is from genome assembly GCA_004023965.1 of Spilogale gracilis. NCBI lineage: Eukaryota > Metazoa > Chordata > Mammalia > Carnivora > Mephitidae > Spilogale > Spilogale gracilis. The sequence goes on along the minus strand of PITA01012476.1, from coordinate 39,296 downwards.
TTTATTTAGAGAGTTAGCCTGGTAGTTATTTTTACAAGAGGCCTGATGGAAATGTTGCAGACTGTTTTCACTTGGGAACTCTAAGTGATAGGTAGGCAGGTGTCTGCTCAGTTCTTTCTCTGCAGCTTGTGTTTGAAATAGTTTATACTTTTAAAAAGTCTGATTTGTATAACAATAGAAATCTATAAAGGGCATTTTTTTAAAAAGAGATTTTATTTATTTAACAGAGAGAAACACAGCCAGAGAGGGAACGCAAGCAGGGGGAGGGAGAGAGGGAGAAGCAGGCTTCCCACCAAGCAGGGAGCCCAATGTAGGACTCAATCCCGGGTCTCTGGGATCATGACCTGAGCCAAAGGCAGTCTCTTAACCAACTGAGCCATCCAGGCGCCCCTGAAGGCCATTTTTATAGCTGCTTCTGGTTTTATTTTGCAGCTTTATTGAGGTGGGGAGATAGACAACAAGGTGAAGGGCAGTGGGAGGTACGGGCATTCACTTACGGAATGTGTAAGTCACAGGAGTGAAAAGTACTACATAGGGAATATAGTCCATGGTACTGCAATCTTGTTGTGTGATGACAGATGGTGACTGCACTTGGGGTGGGCACGGAATCACACAGAGACCAGTCAAATCCCTATGCCATGCACCTGCAACTATTGTAGCATTGTGTGCCAGCTGTATTTCATTTTATTTATTTTTAATTTATTTTATTTTTATATTTTTAAAATTTATCTTATTTTTAAAAAGATTTAATTAGTTAACTAATTAATTTGAGAGAGGCAGAGAGCATAAGCCAGGGGAGGGATAAAGGAGGGAATCTCAGGCGAGACGAGGAGCAGACAGCGAGACACGGGGCTCTATCTCACTACCCGGAGACTGACCTGAGCTGAAGCCAAGAGTCCAACACTTAACTGACTGTGCCATGCAGGTACCCGGATATTTTATTTAAAAAAATATATATAGGGGCACCTGGGTGGCTCAGTTGGTTAAGCGACTGCTTTCGGCTCAGGTCATGATCCCGGGGACCCAGGATCGAGTCCCACATCAGGCTCCCTGCTCAGCAGGAAGCCTGCTTCTCCCTCTCTCACTCCCCCTGCTTGTGTTCCCTCTCTGGCTGTGTTCTTTCTGTCAAATAAATAAAATCTTAAAAAAATATACATATATTTAAAGTATACAATGTGATGATTTCATACTCATATACATTGTGAAATATTACCATAATAAGTCAATTAACACCTCACATAGATACTTGATTTTTTGTTGGTTTTGGTGAAAATGCTCTATGAAAATGCTCTATGCAAAGTTTAAGTTTAAGGATTACTTAACCTTTAAAAAATATTTATTTATTTATTTATTTTAGTGGGGGGGGTGGGAGGGCCAAAGGGAGAGGGCTAGAGAATCTCAAGCAGATTCTCTTGATCTGAGTCAAAAACCAAGAATCGGATGCGTAACCATCTGAACCACCCAGGTACCCTTATACTTAACTTCCTTAGAAGAATATCCAGGAAGGCGTCTCTTTTTTTTTTTTTTTTTAAATATTTTATTTATTTGACAGAGAGAAGCACAGCCAGAGAGGGAACACAAGCAGGGGGAGTGAGAGAGGGAGAAGCAGGCTTCCCGCCAAGCAGGGAGCCCGATGTGGGACTCGATCCCGGGTCTCCGGGATCATGACCTGAGCCGAAGGCAGTCGCTTAACCAACTGAGCCACCCCGGCGCCCCCAGGAAGGCATCTCTTAGGAGGTGACCCATCAGCTGGATTCTGAAAGATGGATAGGAGTTCACCAGAGGAAATGATGCTCAACATTAACTCACATAATACGCTTACTCAATTACTAGAGACTTTGGAGGAATGTATGGCCATAATTATAGCAGAATAAGATTTTACTTATTTAAAATGATTATTAAGGGCACCTGGGGGGCTCAGTTGGCTGGGCGTCTGCTTTTGGCTTAGGTTATGATTTCAGGATCCTGGAATGGAGCCCCACAACATCGGGGGTGGGGTGGGTCCCTGCTCAGCAGGCAGTCTGCTTCTCCCTATCCCTCTGCCACTACCTGCCCCCAGCTTGTGCTCATGTTCTGCGCTCTCTCTCTCACGAAAATAAATAAATAAAATCTTTTTAAAAATCAAATTTGTTGTTCATCTTTATTTTTTATTTATTTATTTTTTTAAAGATTTTATTTATTTGACAGCGAGAAACACAGCGAGAGAGAGAACACAAGCAGGGGGAGTGAGAGAAGGAGAAGCAGGCCTCTCGCCGAGCAGGGTGCCCGATGTGGGGCTCGATCCCGGGTCTCCGGGATCATGACCTGAGCCGAAGGCAGTCACCCAACCAACTGAGCCACCCAGGAGTCCCAATAAATAAAATCTTTAAAAGAGTTGTGGAAGGGTAGAGAATATAGCATTCTGCAAAAATGCCACTTTGGCATGAGGATTATTTTGAGCTGGGAACAATTGAGAAGAAAAATATTTAAGAAAAATTCTCTGCCCTTCCCCTATTTGCCTATAAGTATGACAAAAATCTGTGAAGGTGTCTCCCCTCCCCCAATACCAGGAAGGACAGAAGTTAATCACTAGACACAACTCTAGACGATCTTCATGAAAGGCATCCACAAACAATGCCCCCCCCCACTAGCCCTGACCACCATTAGTTTCTCTATCTATCTTCCCTTCATTTGCAGCCTCTAGAAGTTCAAAGCCCTTTTCCTTTGAGTCGTCACTTCTCCAAAAATGTGTTGCTCTTTTGCTACAATGCATATAAGCCCAAGTTCTAACCACCCCTTCCTTGTGTGAGTATTTCCACTCAATGCACAAGCTAATAAACTTCTGTTTGTTTTTCTCTTCTCAATCTGTCTTTTGTTAGCTTAATTTACAGGGAGCAATTTACAGCCAGAGAACAGAAGGTGGGTAGAGGGAAAAAGATTTCTTTTCTCCCCTACCCTATCAAAGCAGCAGCCAGTTCCAACCCACCACGTGATCTAGGGTGATGCTGGGTGAAGCATGAAATTGGAAGAAATGCCCCATTCATTCTTGAAGAAATGCCCCATTCATTCTGTGAGTTACCTAGAACCACTTTGATTTTCCTAGGGACGTCATTCCTCACTCTCAGAATCTTTTATTTTATTTTATTTTATTATTTTTAAAAAATATTTTATTTATTTAATTTTTATTTTTATTATTTTTTAAAGATTTTATTTATTTGACAGTGAGAAACACAGCCAGAGAGGGAACACAAGCAGGGGGAGTGAGAGAGGGAGAGAAGCAGGCTTCCCGCCGAGCAGGGAGCCCAATATGGGGCTCGATCCCGGGTCTCCAGGATCATGACCTGAGCCGAAGGCAGTCGCTTAACCAACTGAGCCACCCAGGCGCCTCGCCCCTATTTTATTTACTTACTTACTTATCTATCTATCTATCTATCTATTTATTTATTTATTAATAAAAAGATTTTATTTATTTGACAGAGAGAAACACAGCTAGAGAGGGAACACAAGCAGGGGGAGTGAGAGAGGGAGTAGCAGGCTTCCCACCGAGCAGGGAGCCCGATGTGGGACTCGATTCCGGGTTTCCGGGACCATGACCTGAGTCGAAGGCAGTTGCCTAATCACCTGAGCCACCCAGGCGCCACCCCCTCTTTTATTTTTTTTAAAAATTTATTTTTTCCATAACTCAGCCACCCGATTCCTCTCCCCCTATGCCTCAGCAACCCTCAGTTTGTTTCCCGAGATTAAGAGTCTCATGGTTTGTCTGCCTCCCAGTTCCTATCTTGTTTCATTTTTTCCTTCCCCCCATGAACCCCTGCTCTGCCTGTCAAATTCCTCATATTCGAGAGATATGATAATTCTTTCTCTGATTCACTTATTTTGCTCAGCATAATACCCTCCAGTTCCATCCATGTTATTGCAAATGCCAGGATCTCATTCTTTTTTTTTTTTTGGATCTCATTCTTTTTGATGGCTGCATAGTATTCCTGTGTGAGTCAGTGTGTGTGTGAATATGAATACATACATATATATTAATACATACATATATATATGCCACATCTTGATCCATTCATCAATTTGGCAATTGTGGACATTGCTGCTATTCACATTCAGGTGAATGTGCTCCTTTGGATCACTACATTTGTATCTTTAGGATAAATCCAGTAGTGCGATTACCGGGTCACAGGGTAGATCTGTTTTCAACTTTCTGAGGAATCTCCGTACTATTTTCCAGAGTGGCTGCACCAGCTAACATTCCCAACAGTGTAGGAGGGTTCCCCTTTCCCCTTTCCCCACATCCTCGCCAACATCTGTTGTTTCCTGACTTGTTAATTTTAGCCATTCTGACTGGTGTAAGGAAGTATATCACTGTGGTTTTGAATTCTATTTCTCTGATGCTGAGGGATGTCGAGTACTTTTTCATGTGTCTGTTGGCCATTTGGATGTCTTTGGAGAATTGTCTGTTCATGTCTTCTGCCGATTTCTTGATTGGATTATTTGTTCTTTGGGGGTTCAGTTTGATGAGTTCTTTATGGATTTTGGATGCTAGTCCTATCTCTGATATGTCATTTGCAAATATCTTCTCCCATTCTGTCAGTTGTCTTTTGGTTTTGTTGACTGTTTTGCTGTGCAAAAACTTTTTTTTTTTTAAAGATTTTATTTATTTGACAGAGAGAAACACAGCCAGAGAGGGAACACAAGCAAGGGGAGTGAGAGAGGGAGAAGCAGGCCTCCCGCCGAGCAGGGAGCCAGATGTGGGACTCGATCCCAGGTCTCCGGGATCATGACCCGAGCCGAAGGCAGTCGCTTAACCAACTGAGCCACCCAGGCGCCCCGTGCAAAAGCTTTTGATCTTGATGAAGTCCTAATAGTTCATTTTTTCCCTTGCTTCCCTTATCTTTGATGATGTTTCTAGGAAAAAGTTGCTGCCGCTGAGATCTGAGAGGTTGCTGCCTATGTTCTCCTCAAGGATTTTGATGGATTCCTCTGGCTGGCCAATTTTCCCAACACCATTTGTTGAAAAACCTTTTTTCCACTGGACATTCTTTCCTGCTCTGTCGAAGATAAGTTGAGCATATTCTGTTCCATTGATCTATGTGTCTGTTTTTGTGCCAGTACCATGCTGTCTTGATGACTACAGCTTTGTAATAGAGCTTGAAGTCTGAAATTGCAATGCTGTCAGCTTTGGTTTTCTTTTTCAACATTCCTCTGGCTATTCAGAGTTTTTTCTGGTTCCATATAAATTTTAGGATGATTTCTTCCATTTCTTTGAGAAAAATTGATGGTATTTTGATAGGGATTGCATTAAATGTGTAGATTGTTTTAGGTAGCATATATATTTTCACAATATTTGACTTCCAATCCATGAGCATGGAACATTTTCCCATTTCTTTGTGTTTTCCTCAATTTTTTCATGAGTACTTTATAGTTTTCTGAGTACAGGTTCTTTGCCTCTTTGGTTAGGTTTATTCCTAGGTATCTTATGGTTTTGGGTGCAATTATAAATGGGATCAACTCCTTAATTTCTCTTTCTTCTGTCTTGCTGTTGGTGTATAGAAATGCAACTGATTTCTGTGCATTGATTTTATATCCTGACACTTTACCGAATTCCTGTATGAATTCTAACAGTTTTGGAGTGGAGTCTTTTGGGTTTTCCATATAAAGTATCATATCATCTGCAAAGAATGAGAGTTTGACTTCTCCTTTGCTGATTCAGATGCCTTTTCTTTCTTTTTGTTGTCTGATTGCTGAGGCTAGGACTTCTAGGACAATGTTGAGTAGCAGTGGTGATAATGGACAGCCCTGCAGTGTTCCTGACCTTAGGGGAAAAGCCCTCAGTTTTTCCCCATTGAGAATGATATTTGCTGTGGGTTTTTCATAGATGGCTTTGATAATATTGAGGTATGTACCCTCTGTTCCTACACTGTGAAGAGTTTTGATCAAGAAAGGATGCTGTACTTTATCAAATGCTTTTTCATCATCTATTGAGAGGATTATATGATTCTTGTTCTTTCTTTTATTAATGTTCTGTATCACATTGATTGATTTGCAGATTTTGAACCAACCTTGCAGCCCAGGAATAAATCCCACTCATTCATGGTGAATAATCCTTTTAATGTACTGTTGAATCCTACTGGTTAGTATTTTGGTGAGAATTTTTGCATCCATGTTCATCAAGGATATTGGTCTGTAATTGTCCTTTTTGATAGGATCTTTGTCTGGTTTGGGGATCAAGGTAGTGCTGGCCTCATAAAATGAGTTTGGAAGGTTTCCTTCCATTTTTTGGAACAATTTCTGGAGAATAGGTATTACTTCTTTAAATATTTGGTAGAATTCCCCCAATTCCCCTGGGAAGCCGTCTGGCCCTGGACTCTTGTTTTTTGGGAGCTTTTTTTTTTTTTTTTTTTTTTAAGATTTTATTTATTTGACAGATAGAAACACAGTGAAAGAGGGAACACAAGCAGGGGGAGTGAGAGAGGGAGAAGCAGGCTTCCTGCCAAGCAGGGAGCCCGACATGGGACTCGATCCAGGTGTCCAGGATCATGACCTGAGCTGAAAGCAGTTGCTCGACCAACTGACACACCCAGGTGCCCCTCTTGGGAGCTTTTTGATGACTTCTTCAATCTCCTTACTGGTTGTGGGCCTGTTCAGGTTGTCTATTTCTTCCTCGTTCAGTTTTGGTAGTTTATATATCTCTAGGAATGCATCCATTTATTCCAGATTGTCAAATTTGCTGGTGTGTAGTTGCTCACAATGTGTTGTTATAGTTGTTTGTATTATACAATTAGTGTTGGTTGTGATATCTTTTTCATTCATGATTTTATTAATTTGGGTCCTTTCTCTTTCCTTTTTGATAAGTCTGGCCAAGGGTTTATCAATCTTGTTAATTCTAGCAAAGAACCAGCTCCTTTGTTTTACTGTTCTTTTGGTTTCTATTTCATTGATTTCTGCTCTGATCTTTATTATTTCTGTTATTCTGCTGGGTTTAGGCTTTCTTTGCTGTTCTTCCTCCAGCTCCTTCAGGTGTAGGGTTAGGTTGTGTGCTTGAGACCTTTCTTGTTTCTTGCAAAAGGCTCGTATTGCTATATACTTTCCTCTTGGGACTGCCTTTGCTGTGTCCCAAAGATTCTGAACAGTTGTATTTTTATTTTCATTTATTTCCATGAATTCTTAAACTTCTTCTTTAATATCCTGGTTGACCCATTCATTCCTTAGTAGGATACTCTTTAACCTCCATGTATTTGAGTTCTTTCCAACTTTGCTACTGTGGTTAAGTTCTAGTTTCAAAGCATTGATGTCTGAATATATGCAGGGAATGATCCCAATCTTTTGGTATCGTTGAGACCTGATTTCTGACCCAGGATATGATCTATTCTGGAGAATGTTCTATGTGCACTAGAGAAGAAAGTGTGTTCTGTTGCTTTGGGATGGAATGTTCTGACTATATCTGTGATGTCCATCTGGTCCAGTGTGTCATTTAGAGCCTTTATTTCCTTGTTGATCTTTTGCTTAGATGAACTGTCCATTTCAGTGTGGGGGGTGCTAAAGTCCCCTACAATTATTGTATTATTGTTGATGTGTTTCTTTGATTTAGTTATTAATTGCTTTAATAGTTGGCTTCTCCCATGTTAGGGTCATATACATTTACAACTGTTAGATCTTCTTGTTGGACAGACCTTTTAAGTATGATATAGTGTCCTTCCTCATCTCTTATTATAGTATTTGGCTTAAGATCTAATTTGTTCTGATATGAGGATTGCCACCCCAGCTTTCTTTTGAGGGCCATTAGCATGGTAAATTGTTTCCCACACACACACTTTAAATCTGGTGGTGTCCTTGGGTCTAATATGAGTTTCTTGCAGATAACATGTCGATGGGCCTTTTTTTTTTTTTTCATCCATTCTGATACCCTGTGTCTTTTGATTGGGGCATTTAGTCCATTTACATTCAGGGTAACTATTGAAAGATATGAATTTAGTGCCATTGTATTGCCTGTAAGATGACTGTTACTGTAAATGATCTCTGTTTCTTTCTGGTCTGTTACTTTTGGGCTTTCTCTTTGCTTAGATGACCCCTTTCAATATTTCCTGTAGGACTGGTTTGGTGTTTGCAAATTCTTTTAGTTTTGTTTGTGCTGGAAGATTTTTATTTATTTATCTATCTATCTATTTATTTTTATTTTACTTTACTTTATTTTATTTTATTTTATTTTATTTTATTTTATTTTATTTTATTTTTTTAAAGATTTTATTTATTTGATGGAGAGAAACACAGCCAGAGAGGGAACACAAGCAGGAGGAGTGAGAGAGGGAGAAGCAGGCCTCCCACTGAGCAGGGAGCCCGATGAGGGGCTCAATCCCGGGTCTCTGGGATCATGACCTGAGCCGAAGGCAGTCGCCCAACCAAATGAGCCACCCAGGGGCCCCTGTGCTAGAAGATTTTTATCTCTCCTTCTATTTTCACTGACAACCTAGCTGAATATAGTATTCTTGGCTGCATATTTTTCTCATTCGGTGCTCTGAATATATCATGCCAGTGCTTTCTGGCCTGCCAGTTCTCCATGGATAAGTCTGCAGCCTTGTATGTTACATACCTCTTCTCCTGAGCTGCTTTCAGGATTTTCTATTTATCATTAAGACTTTTAAGTTTTACTATTAGATGATGGGGTGTGGACCTATTTTTATTGATTTTGAGGAGGGTTCTCTGTGCCTCCTAGATTTTTTGATGTTTTTCCCCTTCACCAGATTAGGGAAATTCTCTGCTATAATTTGCTTCAATATACCTTCTGCCCCTCTCTCTCTTTCTTCTTCTGGGATCTCAATATTGTTTTGTCTTATAATATTAATTATCTCTTGAATTCTCCCCTCATGGTCCATTAGTTGTTTGTCTCTTTCTCAGCTTCTTTATTTTCAATCATTTGGTCTTCTAGGTCACTAAATCTCTCTTCTGCCTCATTTATCCTAGCAGTAAGAGCCTCCATTTTTATTGCACCTCATTAATAACTTTTTTGATTTCAACTTGGTTAGATTTTAGTTCTTTTATTTCTCCAGAAAGGGATTTTATTTCTCCAGAAAGGGATTCTCTAATATCTTCCGTGTTTTTTTCGAGCCCAGCTAGCACCTTGATAATCATCATTCTGAACTCTACTTCCTTTTTTTTTCCTTTTTTTAAAAAATATTTTATTTAGGGGATCTGGGTGGCTCAGAGGCTTAATCCTCTGCCTTTGGTTCAGGTCATGATCTCAGGGTCCTGGGATCGAGTCCCACTTCGGGTTATCTGCTCAGTGGGGAGCCTCCTTCCCTCTCCCTCTCTGCCTGCCTCTTTGCCTATTTGTGATCTCTCTCTCTGTTGAATAAATAAAAATATTTAAAAATAAATGTGGCTGGCTTTAATTTGATAATATTTTTTTAAGAAAGGTTTCATTTATTTATTTCACATTATTTATAACACAGCCAGAGAGGGAACACAAGCAGGGGAAGTAAGAGAGGGAGAAGCAGGCTTCCCGCTGGGCAGGGAGCCTGATGTGGGGCTTGATCCCAAAACTCCAGGATCATGACCTAAGCTGAAGGCAGACACTTAATTACTGAGCCACCCAGGAGCCCCTGAACTCTAGTTCTGACATATTACTAATGTCCCTCTTGATTAGGTCCCTAGCCATCGGCACTGCCTGTTGTTCTTTTTTTGAGATGAGTTTTTCCACCTTATTTTATCCAAATAAGAATAGATGAATGAGAGAACAAACCCCAGAAAAATATACACTAACCAATTCAGAAGAGACCTGAAACTGGGGGGAGAAGAAAGGAAAAAAAAATATTCTATCTCTATCTATCTATATCTGTTTGTCTCTCTCTCTATATATATGATTACACTGGTGAATAGAACAGAGCTACACACTTGATTTTGGGTGTATTTTGGTCTGTTAGAAGAAACTGCCTCACAAATTTTTAAAGAAAGAAAAACTTATATATGTATAAAAATAAGGGTATACATGATGAAGGGATGGAATATGACTATAAAGATGAAAATTAAATTCTAAAAAAGGAATTGATAAGAAGTTGGTTGAAGAAAAGAAAAAAGAGGGGCACCTGGGTGGCTCAGTTGGTTAAGCGACTATTTTCGGCTCAGGTCATGACCCCGGCAACCCAGGACTGAGCCCCACATCAGGCTCCTTGCTCATCGGGAAGCCTGCTTCTCCCTCTCTCATTCCCCCTGCTTATGTTCCCTCTCTAGCTGTGTTTCTCGCTGTCAAATAAATAAAATCTTTAAAAAAAAGAAAGAAAAGAAAAAAGTGGAAAGAATGTGATGTGGCTAGAGATAAGAACAAAGCCATGCAGTAGATTTAGGGTATATTTTTATCTATTAAAAGAAACTGTGTCCCAAAGTTTTCAAGAAAGCTGTATGTACACAAAAAGTATGCTTATGTACACAAAAAGCTGTATGTACACAAAAAGTAAGCTTAAATACAATGAAGGGATAGAATATGACTAAAACAATGAAATTTGAAAAAAAGATTTAAAAATGTCTTGATAAGGGGCGCCTAGGTGGTTCAGTTGGTTGAGTGACTGCCTTGTGCTCAGGTCATGATCCCAGAGACCCGGGATGGAGCCCCGCATCGGGTTCCCTGCTCGGCAGGAAGCTTGCTTTTCCCTTTCTGATTCCCTCTGTTTGTGTTCCCTCTCTCACTGTGTTTCTCTCTGTCAAATAAATAAATAAAATATTTTTAAAAAAATGTATTGATAAGATAAAATAGCTTAAAAAAAGTAAAAATAGGAAAGAGAGGGGTGCTTGGGTGACTCAGTCATTATGTGTCTGCCTTCAGCTCAGGTCATGATCCGGGAGTCTTGGGATTGAGCCCCGTGTGGGGCTAAGCAGGAAGCCTGCTTCTCCCTCTCTCACTCCCCCTGCTTGTGTTTCCTCTCTAGCTGTGTTTCTCTCTGTCAAACAAACAAACAAATAAATAAATCTAAAAATAAAATAAAATAAAATAGGAAAGAGAAAAAAATTAAAAAAGTAGAACAAGAAAAAAATAAAATGAAAAAATTTAACTTTCAAAAACTAAGGAATCATGGGTGAAAAAGCCATGAGTTCTACACGATGCAGTGAAGCTCCACAGTTCTTATTGATTGGTGAACTTGGTCTTCGCTGGCTGTTCTTTTTTTTTTTTTTTTTAAAGACTTTACTTACTTGACAGAGAGAGAGAGTAGGAAGCAAGGCTCTCCGCTGAGCAGAGAGCAGAGAGCCTCATGCGGGTCTTGATCCCAGGACCCTGAGATCATGACCTGAGCTAAAGATAGAGGTTTAACCCACTGAGCCACCCAGGCGTTCCTTGGCTGGAAGTTCTCGCTGATCTTCTGGGGAAGGGGCCTGTTGTAAGGATTCTGACACGTCTCTGCCCGAGGCAGAAGTGCTCCGCCCCTGCCGGGGGCCAGGCTCAGCAATCAGCTCAGGGTCGGTGGGGAGCTTTTGTTCCCTGACCGCTTTCCGTCCAGCGGTGGATGCCGGGAATGATGATGGCGGCCTCCCAGTCTCCCGTCCAGAGGAGCTGAGAGCGCGGGACCCCACTCCTCAGTTCACCCCTAGAGAAAAGCTGTCAGTCACATCCATCTCCCTGGTCTCCGGCCACACTCCGTGTCACCTGGCCTGTGACCAAGCGTTTCTATCTCTGGCGCTTGGCCATTTGGAGTCTTCAAACCCAGCAGATTCCTGCAATGCGCTCCTGGGCCACTCCTCCTGGTGGAGGAAGGAGCCCCCCCTTCTGCCACTTGTGAGGTCCCTGCTTGAAGAGCACTGGTCTGACTGCACCTCAGATCACGGATAAGGTAAGCCTGAGCTGAGAGCCCGGCCTCAGCTCCGTGTCTGCAGCCGGCCTTCCCAAGCCGATACCCGGAACTCTACCGCGCTCAGGCACCCGGGTTCCTTCTGTGACCCCACAGGTCCTGAGACCACACCGTCCCAGTGAGGGTTCCACCCCCGTTTCACCTCTGGGGTGGCTTCCCTCAGTGGAGCAGGCTTTTAAGGTTTGGATTTTGGGCTCTGGGGCTCTACTGCTGTGCCGAGCCAGCCCCTCCCCCCGCAGTCTGTCTTCCCAAATGTGGCCTCTGATTCATTCTCTCTGTGCATCCTACCTTCTAGGTCACTTTTGTGTTCTTAGAATTGCTGCTCTTCTTCTCTTTGATCTCCTGTTGAGTCAGTAGATGTTCCGACTGGTTTGATAACCATCCCGCTGAACTCCTGGGACCTGATGATATCCAGGTCCCCTGCCCCTCTGCCATTTCGCTCCTCCCCCACCCTGGGAACTCTTGAACAGAGTTCCTTCCCTCTCGCTCCTTAAGCGAGACTGTGTTCGCTTAAGACTGTGTTCTCACCATACCTGAAGGCGGTGGTTCTCAGAGTTTAAGGCTATCAGATTTACCTGCGTGTTTGCTTGGAATGCAGACTCCGGCTCCCAAAGACGCTGCTCTCTGGCAGTGAGGCAGCTCATTCTAGGGAGAGAAAGAATGCCAGAGAGGGAGTGGGGCAGGAGAAGGGGGGGCGTGGGTAACATGAGAGGAACTGGCAAAATCCAATCCAGCAGAGCCTCAACATTAGTAATAGCTGTCCAACAGAGCTCTCCCACGGCCTTGGCTTCCTCCATCTGCTCTTTGCACTGATGATGTTGTCATCCAACGTTATTTTTGTACTCAAAATGCTATGCGAGATGATTTCCCATTGCTCCCAGAGATGAAGATCAAAGTCTTCATCATGGCCTGCAAGGCCCTGTATTACCTGGCCTTCTGCTACCTCTCTGATCACTCTGCTCAGACACTGACCTTACTCCACTTACACCATGCCAGGAGTACACCCACCACAGGGCCTTTGCACTTGCTGATTTCTCCACCAGTAAGACTTACACCCTTACCAACTATAGGTCCCTAAATGATGACTTAGCAAAAAGGCCTTCTCCATAGTATTTATTACTACCTGACATACAACTCATTTTATTGATTTAATTTCTTCATTATCTGTTCTGTGAAGGTGAAGTTTTAATATCATGTCCCAGTTACATGATGTAGTAAAGAGCTTCCCTGAAAAAGCAGGTTAAAACTAGGAGTTGTATTTATTTGTGTGTTTGTTAAGGAATTTTTTAAAGATTTATTTATGTATGTATGTATGTATTTATTTATTTATTTATTTTTAAAGATTTTATTTATTTATTTGACAGAGAGAAACACAGCGAGAGAGGGAACACAAGCAGCGGGAGTGAGAGAGGGAGAAGCAGGCTTCCCGCCGGGCTCCGAGCAGGGAGCCCAATGTGGGACTCGATCCCAGGTCTCCGGGATCATGACCTGAGCCGAAGGCAGTCGTTTAACCAACTGAGCCACCCAGGCACCCTAAGATTTATTTATTTTAGAGAGAGAGAGCGCACATGAGTGAGAGAGGCAGAGGAAGAGGGAGAGAATCTCAAGCAGACTCTGTGCTAAGCACAGAACCTGGCACGGGGCTCCATTTCACAACTCTGAGATCATGACCTGAGCTGGAATCGATTGCTGGTTTTATTTATTTATTTATTTATATTTATTTTTTTTTTTATTGTTACTAAAATTTTTTTTTCCAGTGTTTCAAGATTCATTCCCCATTCCCCACACCCAGTTCTCCACGCTTTAGGTGTCCCCAGTACCCACCACCAGGATCTCCCATCCCTCCACCCCCCTCCCTCCAAGTCCCTCAGTTTGTTTCTGTGTTCAAAGTCTCTGTTGTTTCGTTTCCCTCCCTAGATTACCCTAGTTCCCATTTGCTTTCCTTCTCCCACTGTCCTCCAGTTTGCCCCTCATGCACCGCAAGTAAGTGAGACCATGCGATACTTGACTTTCTCTTCTTGGCTTATTTCACTCCGATTGCTGGTTTTCTATATTATATATATGTGTGTGTGTTATATATATATAATATATAAAAAATATATTTTAGGGCGCCTGGGTAGCTCAGTGGGTTAAAGCCTTTGGGTGTGGGCAGAGTTCATACAAAATAGAGTATACTCTGTTAAACTCAAATTTCATATAAACAACACTTTTTAAAATATAAATATGTCCCAAATATTGCTCAAGTCATGACCTCAGGGTCCTGGGATCGAGGCTCACATCGGGCTCTCTGCTCAGCCGGGAGTATGTTTCCTCCACTCTCTCTGCCTGCCTCTCTGCCTACTTGTGATCTCTCTCTGTCTGTCCAGTAAATAAATAAAATCTTTAAAATATATATATGTATATTTAATATATTATATACAAAATACAAATAGATTTTGTATATCATATTTTTATAAATATATAAAAATCATATATAAATATATTACATATAATAAATATATATACAATATAGTATAATATAGAACAATATAAAATATATATATATTTATAAATTTATAATAAAATAAATATTTTAAGTAACTCTATGCCCAACATGGGGCTTGAACTCATTACCCTGAAATCAAGAGTTGAGTGTTCCACCAACTGAGCCAGCAGGTGTCCAGAATTGTGTTTTTATACAAACAACAACAGCAACAACAACACCTGCATGCTTAAAATCTATAAATGTGCTTTCATTTGTCAGTCTTTTGAGGTAGGACCAAACTCTTTCCTCTAGGACAAGTCCAGGTGTTGGGGTTCTTGATCTAGTCTGAGAGCTATAATATCTACCGTTGAGCGTCTTATGTGCAAGGACATTGATTGGAAGGCTCTGTGGTTGTAGTGGAGGTGAGGGGAGCCTGGAGACCCAGTCTGGGAACAGAAGGCCAGTTGGCTAAGACCTGGGAGATGCCAAGGACAGCCACTAGTGTGGCCTGGTCAGCACACACATGTCACTCTCACTCTGCTCAACTCACACACCAGAGAAAGAGCTGTGCCCTGGCCAGATTCTTGTCACCTTCTTCCCCTCACTCAAGCGGACTGTGGAAGGGACTCATGTGGGACTGCTTCCCGGCAAGAGAAAGGCTCCCCACGAAGGTATTTATTCCCTCAGCCTGAAATGGATGTGTTACTAGAAAGTGGGAATGGATGTAGAATAAGCAAAAATAAGAAATGCCTGGACAGGAGAGTGGCAGGATGAATGCCAAGACATTTGCCCACTGAGCCAAACTGGCAGAATGTCACCCTTTCTGCTTGGCTCCTCTTGTAACAAATGTTTAACTCAGATCTACCATAGCCAACATTTAAATAGCATCCATGTACCTTCAGTCTTATGCTGAATTCACTCTTGCTGATTACAAGCCTTGCAAATAATAATCAGCCATAGAGATGCACTTTCACCTTGTACAGGGCAAGGTATGGTGAACAAGATAACCACAGGATATCATGATGGTCCCTAAAGAGAAGTGCTGAGGGTCTATAGGTTTGAGACGAGCCAAGGGAGAAATAGAACATAATAGAAAGAGCCCAACTTGGAATCAGATAGACCTGAGTCTGAACCTTCTTGCAGCATCAAGCTGTGTGACTTGTCAAGTTATTTAACCTCTCTGAGCCCTTTCCTTTAAAAACATATTGCTTGTGTTCAGAGAATCATAATTATCATATATAAATGGACATTGTCTTGGTGGTAACTGCTCTATATTATTACTTAAGACAACAGAAAACGAATTGTTGCAAGACTGATTTAGGTCATGCATGAGAATAAACTTTTTACTTGTTCACAAGGAAATGTGTGGGACTTAAGCTCTGGGGCTTAGATGAGAGAGAAGGCAGGTCCTGGGCTACTAGGGGAACCAGGAGGGATCATCAGAGGTAGTGGCTGAGGATAGGACTATGGGGGTGGCCTGAAGGGAACCCTTTGCCTACAGGCAGATCTAGGTTTTTTTTATTATTATTATTATTTAAAGATTTTATTTATTTATTTGACAGAGAAAGAAATCACAAGTAGGCAGAGAGGCAGGCAGAGAGAGGAGGAAACAGGCTTCCCGCTGAGCAGAGAGCCCATGTGGGCCTCGATCCCAGGACCCTGAGATCGTGACCTGACCTGAAGGCAGAGACCTAACCCACTGAGCGACCCAGGTGCCCCAGATCTAGGTTTTATGTAGGTGATGGGCCAGGATCCATGTGGGCCCTCAGGACCAATTCACCCCCATGCTTCTTCTCCAGCTTCACCTCCTGCCTCTCTCACCATTGCTTTCTCCGCACTTGAGTGGCTCAGACTGCCTTTCTGATTCGCTGATTCTCCACCCTGGTTTCTTCTTCAAGTCCTGTATCCTTGGGGCTCCCACTCCCAGCACGCTGTGATGCCTAAAACTCACTCAGCTGGCTACTTTTCATCACTCAGGTTTCAGCTGAGATGTTACCTGCCCCCTCCTCTGAGGGATTCCCAGTTGAAACCTGTCCAGTCCACAGCCCAGCTCTACTCCACACACTGGGTCATAGTCAGTCTCACCAGCGGGTGCCTGTTCTGTATTTGCGAAGCCACCTACTCGTGGGAATTTATCTGTAACCCCCAAATCAACACTCAAAAGCACTTTCCGTCCTTGGCAGAGTGCACAGAGTGGTGAGAGGTCTCGGTCACCTGCTAGGCCCATTCCCGCTGCACTGCGGCAAGGCCATGTTCTGCCTTTTTGTTTCTGCTCTTGTTCTGTAAGCAAGTGTCCTTTTCCGGAGAAGAAGGGGTACAGACTATCCAAAATTGACTCATGTCTATGGGTCTTCTTCTTATTTATTATTATTATTATTATTTTAAGATTTCATTTATTTATTTGACAGAGAGCAAGTGCACAAGCAGGGGGACCACGGAGAGGGAGAAGCAGATTGCATGCTGAGCAGGGAGCCTGATGTGGGGCTTGATCCTAGGATCTGGGATCATGACCTGAACCGAAGGCAGACGCTTAATGAACTAAACCACTTGGGTGCCCCTATTATTGCCATTATTATTATTATCATTATTATTATTATTACTCATCTCTGGGCTTGGGGCATGTATGTGCTCTGAGAGGGGCAGCCTCGTCTTCCACATTCCTCGCTGCCCCCTCTCCCCCCACCAGCCTCTTCCTAGGCAGGCACTTAATAAGTATGTATCACATCTGTGAGTGAAATGAAAGAAAGAAAAGATTGGGCTGTCCCTGTTCACGGGGAGGGAGGAGGGCTGAGGAGCCAGGCGGGTCCTCTGACTGGTGTGAGCCGATGGGAGCCTGAGCGATGATGTGTAGATGGGAATGAGCAGGTGTGGCAGGGAGGGACTAATCCAGAAATATCTTTTGTCTCTGTGATTCTGCATACAGGGACCAGGATGCACGCCCTCCCTGGGTGGGCTTCTGAGCCTTTACCAGGGCAATCCGGCTGTGGCCCAGAGGAAGGCAGGACTGTTGTCACATCAGTGGCATCCACTGAGTGGGCTGCTTTCAGGAGTCAGACGTCATGCTGGTGCTTCACTCACATTTCTCTTGAGACTACACAAGTACTCTTTGGGGATGGGATTATCCCTTTGGACAGGTGGAATCCCTGGTCCAAGATCTCTGAGCCACCAAGAGCCAGAGCTGAAATGCAAACCCAGGCCAGTCTAACCCCAGTCTGGGACCCCTTAACCACCACTGATCTGTTTCTCAAACTTCAGCCTTCACCTGTTTACCACCAGCACTTACCATCTGTACTGTTATTTACTCTGTGTTTTTTCTTTAACTGACAGCCTTTCTTCATCTAACTTTATTTATTTATTTATTTATTTATTTATTTAGATTTTATTTATTTATTTGACAGAGAGAAACATAGCTAGAGAGGGAACACAAGCAGGAGGAGTGAGAGAGGGAGAAGCAGGCTTCCCACCAAGCAGGGCGCCCAATGTGGGCTGGATTCCAGGACTCGGGGATCAGGACCTGAGCTGAAGGCAGATGCCTTAATGACTGATCCACCAAGGCGCCCCTCATCAAATTTATTTTAAAGGGAAACTTTGTTACTGCCATCAAGGAAAAACATGTATTCCATTCATGTTCAGTTATTCAGCAAGCGTCACTTGTCACTTACTATATGCCAGTCTCTGTGCAGACATTTGGGCAGCCATACATGAATGAGACAGTCCATGCTTTTAAGAGCCTTGTGGTCTCGGTGGAGGGATGCTGGCAGTAACAAGCAGAAGACCATAAAACACAATATAATAGTTGTGACAAGGGGCGCCTGGGTGGCTCAGTCGTTGAGCATCTGCCTTTGGCTCAGGTCATGATCCCAGGGTCCTGGGATTGAATTCCCCATCGGGGTCCCTGCTCGGCGAGAAGCCTGCTTCTCCCCCTGCTTGTGTTCCCTCTCTTGCTGTGTCTCTCCCTGAGATCAAATAAATAAATAATATTCTTAAAAAAACAAAACAAAACACAATATTAGTTGAGACCAAAAGGTTTTGGACTAAACAGACCTGCCTGAGTTTGGTTCTTGCTCTGCCTCTTTCTTTCTTTCTTTCTTTCTTTCTTTCTTTCTTTCTTTCTTTCTTCCTTCCTTCCTTCCTTCCTTCCTTCCTTTCTTTCTTTCATTTATTTATTTGACAGAGAGAAACACAGCCAGAGAGGGAACATAAGCAGGGGGAGTGAGAGAGGGAGAAGCAGGCCTCCCACCAGGCAGGGAGCCCGATGTGGGACTCGATCCCGGGTCTCCAGGATCATGACCAGAGCCGAAGGCAGTTGCTTAACCAACTGAGCCACCCAGGCGCCCCATCTGCTTCTTTCCAGTTGTGCAAGTTACTTTACTTTTGTGCAAATGACCAATAAGCACGTGTAAAGATGTAAAGATGTTCCACATCACTATTCATTAGGGAAATGCATTTCACAACCACAATGAGAAACCCCCTCCTGGCTAATGCCCAAAACAAACAAACAAAACAACCCCACAACAACCCCCAAACCCACAAAATCACAGAAAATTGCAAGCCTCGGGAAGCATGTGGAGAAACTGGACCCTTTATGCATTGCTGCTGGGAATGTAAAATGGTCTAACTGCTGAGGAAAACGGTAGGGCGATTCTTCAAAAATTACACATAGAATCACCATGGGATCCAGTAATTCCAATTCTGGGCATATACCCAGAAGAAGTGAAAGCGGGGCCTCAAACAGTGATTTGTAGACTCATGTTCATAGCGGCACGATTCACAACAGCCAGATGGTACCAGGAACCAGATTTCTGATGGATGGCTGGGTAAATGCGTTGTAATCTGAAAGGGTGGGAATTTGGACACCTGCTACAACATGGATGGCCCTTGAAGACATTATGCTGAGGGAAAGAAGCCAGTGACCAAAGGACAAACCCTGTCTGATGCTACTTATATGAAGTACTTAGAGAAGTCAAATCCCACAGGGGCAGAAATAGAAGGGTGGTTGCCGGGGGGCTGTGAGGAGGGATGAATGGAGAATTACTGTTAATGGGTATGGAGTTTCCATTGGAGAGGATGAAAAAGTTCGGAAGAGATCCTTCTTGGGTGAAGGTTGCACAACAGAGGGAACAAACTAATTGCCGCTGAATTGTTCACTTAAAAATGATTAAAACGGTTAATTTTATTTTATGTGTATTTTACTACTAAAAAAAAAAAAGAGGGGAAATCTTAACACTATCCGCCCACCTTTTTAAACCAGGTAGTTCACACATGATTATAAAAGGAAAAGTCCTGGGGTTGAATCCGGAAGGAAAATATCCCTGTAGACAGCTTCTCTGAGGTGGGGGAGGAAAGCAGTAGGGGTGGAGAGGTGGGGGGGATGGTGGAGGGTGGGGGAGGGGCAGAGGAATCCTAGTCGAAAAATTCCTCCAACCTGATGTCCACGCAGCAGCTCACCTTTCCTAGTCCTCCCCCTTGGTGGACATTATGGATTTACTTTTTAGGCAGACAGAGTGCATTACTGCAGGTGAAACCCCTTAAAAGTAACCCACTGCTTAGAGTGGCTGTTGTTGACACTGTTGATAAACCGCTTCCTCCATGAATAATATATGCAAATATTGGAGTGCAGCTCACAATTACAACGTGATCATCTTATAAATACTTTGATGAGTCAAGTCATTCTTGTGGCAATATCCTCAATTGGCACGATTTTTATTCATCTCTATGATTAGTCTGAAAATTTGATCACTTTGATGAGTCCAACCACCTCATTTGGTCCTCTGTCATACTCTGGTTTTGCTAGATTGTTTTTCTGAGCCTATGAGTTTCATAGTGCTTATAGTAACTCTAAGGAGCATAACATGAAAGATCTTTTTATAAAAAGTATATCAATATATAGTAAAAAAGAAAAAAACTATATTGTCAGTTATACTTCACTTAAAAAGAAAAAGAGGAGTGCTTGGGTGGCTCAGTTGGCTAAGCTTCTGACTCTTGGTTTTGGCTCAGGTCATGATCTCAGGGTCCTGAGATGGAGCCCCACATTGGGGTCCATGCTGGGCAGGAAGCCTACTTGAGATTCTCTTCTCCTTTTCTCTCTGCCCTTCCCCCATGCTCTTTCTCACTCTCAAATAAATAAATAAATCGATTAAAAGAAAAGAAGAAGAAAAAGGAAAAGTTAGCTTGGACTGAGGAAGTGAAAATCCTTACCACTCATCAGGCTGAAAAAACAGAGAAAGCCACTGGAAAGGTTTTTTTGTTTTGTTTTGTTTTGTTTTAAAAAGATTTTACCCATTTATTTGACAGAGAAAAACACAGCTAGAGAGGGAGCACAAGCAGGGGGAGCGAGAGAGGGAGTAGCAGGCTTCCTGCCAAGACACAGATGCCATTCAATTTCAGTAATTGTCTCCCAATGTCATATATAGTAAATAAATAAATAAATTCTGGGTCATGTTGTATTTGGTTGTCATATCTCCTTAGATTCTTTTAATTTAGAGCAGATAGATAGTTCCTCTATGTGTTTTATGTCACTGAGCTTTTTGAAGAATACAGCCTGGACTGTGAAGCAATAATACAAAGGACACTGACATTAATACCATGAAGATCATTTCATCATCACAAGGATCCCTCATCTTACCTTTCATATTAAACAATTTTTTCTTCTTTCTCTCTATCTTTGTCTTTGAACATCCAACTGCTCTAGCACCACTGTTTCCTCCATTGAGCTGTTTTTGCAATTTATAAAAAAAAATTAATCAGCCATGTTTGTGTGGGACAATTTCTGTGTCCTCTTTTCTGTTCCATAGATTTTATGTTTCTATCCTCTCTCTAAAACCATGCAGTCTTGATAATTGTAGCTATATTATAAGTCCAGATGTTGGGTAGATGGATTCCTCCCACTTTAGCCTTCTTTTAAAAACTTGTTTGAGCTGTTTTAGTCCCATATGGAGTTTAGAATTATTTTACCTAGTAAAATGATTTTTTTAAAAGATTTTATTTGACAGAGAGAAACACAGCCAGAGAGGGAACACAAGCAGAGGGAGTGAGAGGAGAAGCACGCTTCCCGCAGAGCAGGGAGCCCCATGCGGGACTCAATCCCTGGTCTCCAGGATCATGACCTGAGCCAAAGGCAGTCGCTCAACCAACTGAGCCACCCAGGCGCCCCCTCACTTGGGATTTTTTTTTTTTAAGATTTTATTTATTTGACAGAGAGAAACACAGCCAGAGAGGGAACACAAGCAGGGGGAGTGAGAGAGGGAGAAGCAGGCTTCCTGCCGAGCAGGGAGTCGGATGTGGGACTCAATCCCAGGTCTCGGGATCATGACCTGTGCCGAAGGCAGTCGCTTAACCAACTGAGCCACCCAGGCGCCCCCTCACTTGGGATTTTTGATAGGAATTGCATTATGTGTTTATCAATTTGGGAGATTTGTCATGTTTATTAATTGATATATTTATTTTTTAAAGATTGTATTTATTTATTTAATTGACACAGAGAGAGACAGTGAGAGAGGGAACATAAGCAGGCAGAGGAGGAGAGGGAGCTGGCTTCCGCTGAGCCTGGAACCCCATGCAGGGCTCAGTCCCAGGACCCAAGGATCATGACTCAAGCCAAAGGCAGACGCTTAACCATTGAGCCACCCAGGTGCCCCAGAATTGACATATTTCCTGTGCTGAGTCTTACAATCCATGAACATGGTCTATCTCACCATTTTATTTAGATTTTCCTTGATTAGTTTTCAGTAAAAAGATCCTGTACATGCTTTGTTAGATTTCCACTAAATATCTCATTTTTTAAATAAAGTATTGCAAATGGTTTTGTGTTTAAAGTTGTGGTGCCCTGAGGCAACTAGGTGGCTCAGTCAGTGAAGTGTCTGCCTTTATTTCAGGTCATGACTCTGGGGTCCTGGGATTAAGCCTGCTTCTCCCTCTGTCCCTCTGCTCCTGCTTTCTCTCTTTTTCACTTGTGCTTGCTCACTCTGAAACAAATAAAGTCTTAAAAAAAACAACAACTTATTTTTGGTGCCCATAAGTTCACTGACAGTCTGTAGAAAAGGCTTTTGGAAAAAAAAATGTCTTGGTCTCCAAGCCCACCCCCAGAGATTCTGATTGTGTTGTTCTAAGTGGAAGCTGGCATTGGTGTGATTTTAAAGTAGATGATTCTGGGGGTGTCTGGGTGGCTCAGTTGGTTGGGTGACTGCCTTCAGCTCAGGTCATGATTCTGGAGTCCCGGGATCAAGCCCCACATCGGGCTCCTTGCTCGGTGGGAAGCCTGCTTCTCCCTCTCTCACTCCCCTTGCTTGTGTTCCCTCTCTAGCTGTATTTCTCTCTGTCAGATAAATAAATAAAATCTTTAAAAAAAAAAAAAGTAGATGATTCTGGAGTGGAGCCAGGGTTGAAAACCACTGTTTGAAGGAGCTTGGTTTTACACTTACTCTTTTCAATACCCAGAATCTTCTTGCCTTGGTAGCTTTGGCCTCAGCTCAAATATCACTTCCTCAAAGAGACCTTCCTTGAGCACGCTATCTGAAGGAGGCTTGTCTCTCCCTAAGATACTGTCTACCTTTAAAAAAATTTTTTTTAAAGCCTTTTTCACTGTCTGAAATGATCACTGCTTTATTTCCTGGGAAGCCACCCTCACTCATCCCAAGAGCAGGCACTGTTTCTATCCTACTCACACAGTATCCCCAGGGTCTGAATTGTGCCTAGCACACAGAGACACTCCATAAATACTGGATTAACCCATAATTAGGTTTCTTTATTCTCAGGGAGTAAATAATTCCCTGATCACTTTGCCTGAACTTGGTATTCCCTAAGTCCATATTGGTAATGCATTTATAAATATTTGAGATTTTTCTAGCTAATTCCATGCTATATCTGTATTTTAAAATTGTTGAAAGTTACACAAATATCTGTTCATTATAGACAAAAAATAGAAGCAAAAGTCTCAATTAAAAAAACTGGCAAAATATGCATAAAGATGCCTGGCTGACTCAGTGGGTAGAAACAGGTGACTCTTTATTTTGGGGTTGTGAGTTCGAGCCCCAACTTGGGTGTAAGAATAAAAATCTCAAAAAAAAAATATATATATACACACACAAAGTGGTTTTGTCCCCTCTTGCCCATAGTATGTATGTGTATGTATATATATAATAAATATTTATATAAGTGTATAAATATAGATAAATAAATATGTATAAGTAAAGCATAAATAAATATAGGTATAAATAAATCGATAGAAAAAAATATATAGAAAAAGTATATGGTTCCATACCACATATATATATAATACATCTTCTCCATTGTATAGATGTTCTACTGTTCCCCATTGATTTTTTAAAAAGATTTTATTTATTTATTTGACAGACAGAAACACAGCCAGAGAGAGAACACAAGCAGGGGCAGTGAGAGAGGGAAAAGCAGGCTTCCCATGGAGCTGGGAGCCTGATGCGGGACTCGATCCCTGGTCTCCGGGATCATGACCTGAGCCCAAGGCAGATGCTTAACAACTGAGCCACCCAGGCGCCCCGTACATTGATTTTTTTATTTTCATTTTCTTTCTTTCTTTCTTTCTTTCTTTCTTTCTTTCTTTCTTTCTTTCTTTCCTTCTTTCTTATTTATTTATTAAAGATTTTATTTATTTATTTGACAGAGATAAACACAGCTAGAGAGGGAACACAAGCAAGGGGAGTGGGAGAGGGAGAACCAGGCTCCCCACGGAGCAGAGAGCCCAATGTGGGGCTCAATCCTGGGACTCTAGGATCATGACCTGAGCTGAAGGCAGACACTGAAATGACTGAGCCATCCAGGTGCCCCCACATTGATTTTTAAAATTGATATTATTTATTTATTTTATATAGAGAGAGCCAGTAGAAGAAGGAGCAGGAAAGGGGGAGAGAGAGGATCTCCCTCAAATTCCACACTGAGCACAGAGCCCCAAGTGGGGCTGGATCCCAGGACCCTGAGATCACAACTTTAATGGAAACCAGGAGTCAGGCGCTTACCAAATACACCACCCAGGTGCCCCTTCATTATTTTAGGTAACATGATGATAATTCTTGTAGCCAAGTCTTCCAAGGCTTCCATACATATGTATATATATATGTATTTTTATATATTAAATATAAACATGCTTATAATATATTTATATATAATATATTACTTATAATATTTATTATAAATAAGAGAGATACATATTATATTTGTTTGGTGTTCAGAAACACATTTTAAGCCTTTATCCCTTATAAATTATAATCACATCCTGTTTCTTTGGGGGTTTAAATTGTCTTTGTCAGATTAGCCCAGCTGGTGGGTGCTAATCCTCATGGCTGTTACTAAACACTGCAATGTT
Organism: Spilogale gracilis; assembly: GCA_004023965.1. Lineage (NCBI taxonomy): Eukaryota > Metazoa > Chordata > Mammalia > Carnivora > Mephitidae > Spilogale > Spilogale gracilis. Next base: position 14,683 of record PITA01012476.1, on the reverse strand, counting down.
ACTAAGCTAATAAGAGCAGCAAGCTTTAGACTTAGAGCAGGTTTGCTTTTCATTTCCAGCCAGGCGATTAGAGTCTGTTTATAATGTTTATAATTGTTTGGTAGAGAGACTGGTTGATTTCCAGTTAGCAAACCAGACCAATAGTATTCATTTGAAATTTTTGTTTGTGTAGGAATTTAGTGTTCCCATAATTCACTTTCTAGTTTAATATAAAGTCAGAGGATGATAATTTGCCGGATATTTACTGATACTTCCTGGATAAACATTTGCACCCTTGTTACTTATTGATTGTGTCTGAAAATGCATTTGGTTTTTGTCCCCACTTGCCCAGTCTTTCAGCCTTGAAGTGTTAGCTATAGCAGGGGCACAAAAGACTGATCTGGGAAACGATGTTCAAATCAAAATGGAATTGTCACAGTGCAGTGGCTTTCATTTTTCTTTTTTTATTTTTAGGGAGGGTGGGGCAGAGGGAAAGGGAGAGAGAATCCTAAGCAGGCTGCACACCCAGCATGGAGCCTGATGCGTGGCTTGATCTCAAGATCCTGAGATCATGATCTGAGCCAAAATCAAGAGTTGGACTCTTCACGGACTGAGCCACCCAGGCACCCCTGGCTCTCACTTTTCTTATGTCTACATGGCATTTATGTTATTCTGTCACATCACCTGTTATGAATGGATGGTCCCATTCTAGGAAAACAGCATAAAAAATAGTAATCTAAAGCCCGAGACTCAGAGTCCACCCTGTATGAGCTGTGTGACCTTGGACAAGTAACTGGATCTCTCTGTGCATCAGTCTCATCTTTAAAGAGATGTAAAAATAATAATAGCCTCCCTCTAAGTGGGAAAACGAATGTAAAAATGCTTGGCATACAGCAAGAATATGGAACTAGCTCCTTAGTAAATATTCAGTATGATTTTTTTTTTTTAAAGATTTTATTTATTTGACAGAGAGAAACACAGCCAGAGAGGGAACACAAGCAGGGGGAGTGAGAGTGAGAGAAGCAGGATTCCCACAGAGCAGGAAGCCTGATGCGGGACTCAATCCAGGGACTCCAAGATCATGACCTGAGCCGAAGGCAGTCGCTTAACGACTGAGCCACCCAGGCGCCCCAATATTCAGTATGATTATCGCTGCCGTTGTGTCTCACCATCTTTAGGATCTTCCTGTGGAAATTTGCAATGGAACATCTAAGAATGAAACAGTGTAACAAAAACTATATTCACAGTGATAACATTTGTTTCAGTCTGTCAATGCTATTTTGGGTTTAGCTTCCCTAAGTGAGGGACCATTGAACTTGCTTTCAACATCATCAGGCTCTCAGTTCTTGCAAGGGATGTGCCTTATCACTCCTGGTCTTTCTGTGGGTTAAAGTAGAAGAGTAGCTGAGCACTTGGCACTGAGTTTACACTGTGGTGCATTCACAGAGTCGGTGCTCACTAAACACCTGTTGATTGTTGTCTATGGACTTAGCTATTGGCTGTTTGGTGGTTCTGCCATTACCATTTTGTGTATTCCCATGTTCCTATTTCCCCCCCTCCTTGGGTGCCCCCCACTGTGTTTCTGAAGTGGAGGCCCTAGATGGTTATATTTGTGCTAGTTTATTCTACTCCCTTGCCACAGATGATTGGACTAACCTGATCACTGACTCTGCAAGAACACTATTTCCAAATGAAGTTATATTAGAGGTACTGGGGATGGGGTGGGATGTTAGGGATCTAACATATCTTATTCTAGGGGGATATAATTCAACCCCTAATGAGGGGTTGTGTGTGCTGCCCTTTGGGGTCAGCTTCTCTTTGGGGGACAACTGACTGAGGCCAGGGAATGAGGGCACCAGTCCTGAGCTGATCCCGAAGAAGAGTACTTTGAGTCTAAGACGGGGCTGGTGTCTTCATTGGGAAGGAGCTAGGTATGTCTGAGAAACAGTCAAGAGGACAGTGGAGCTGGAACCAACTTCAAGAAGGAATAGAGTTCAAATAGGCTGTGGGATGAGGGCCCCAGACAGTGGAGGCTCAGGCTTCCCTGATAGTGTAGATGCTTTCTCTTCTGTCCCCATCATCATGCTATGGGGCAGTGCTGGCCAGTACTACCCCAGAGAAACACCCCCAAAGAAACGTCCAGTTTCTTTAAACAGAGGCTAGATATCTAGATTTTTGATACATGAAATCTCCCAATTTTTAAATGTTAATGATAAATTCATGTTGAAAGAAAATTCACTGCAGGCTGTCAGTTTGCAGGATAGAATGGGAAGAAGGAGGGGAGTTGGGGAAGGCATCTCAGGGAAGGTTTTGGATGGTAAATAGGTATAAAGAATAAAGGGCATGTCAAAATATGGACTGAGATGGCCCCCTGCCTCCCCCACCAGCGGTCTCTGTTCTTTCTCTGTGGAAGTCTGGCATCTCTTCCAGCATCCCCACTCACCAGCTCTGTGCTCTTTTTTTTTTTTTTTTTTTTTTTTTTAAGATTTTATTTATTCGACAGAGAGAAACACAGCCAGAGAGGGAACACAAGCAGGGGGAGCGAGAGAGGGAGAAGCAGGCTTCCCGCTGAGCAGGGAGCCCGATGTGGGGCTCAATCCTGGGTCTCTGGGATCATGTCCTGAGCTGAAGGCAGTGGCTTAACCAACTGAGCCACCCAGGCGCCCCCAGCTCTGTGCTCTTAAGGTTAAGCAATCCAGCTTCTCTGTACCTCTGTTTCCTCATCTGTGAAGTGGGGCAACTCCCTTAACTTCCCTGGGCCTCAGTTTCTGCTCTTAAAAATAATTAAATATCGGGGCACCTGGGTGGCTCAGTTGGTTGAGCGACTGCCTTCGGCTCAGGTCATGATCCCTGAGACCTGGGATCAAGTCCCACATCGGGCTCCATGCTCGGCGGGAAGCCTGCTTCTCCCTCTCTCACTCCCCCTGCTTGTGTTCCCTCTCTGGCTATGTTTCTCTCTGTCAAATAAATAAAATCTTCTAAAAAAAATGATTAAATATCAATTTGTGGGATGCCTGGGTGGCTCAGTTGGTTGAGCGACTGCCTTCGGCTCAGGTCATGATCCCTGAGACCTGGGATCAAGTCCCACATTGGGCTCCCTGCTCAGCGGGAAGCCTGCTTCTCCCTCTCTCACTCCCCGCTTGTTTTCCCTCTCTAGCTGTGTTTCTCGCTGTCAAATAAAGAAACAAAATCTTAAAAAAACAAAACAAAACAAAAAAACCCCACATCAAGTTGTGATAATAAGTAGGTTAAAAAAATAAAAGAACAAGAATCATAGGAATGAATTTAAAAATGTTTAAAAAAACTTTAAAAATGCAAAGAAATAAAAAAAAAGAAAAGGAAATCTGTATCTATAAAATATACAGGTTTTGGGGCAGTACCAGGAGCTTAATATCTTGTTTTTTCCCAGATGTTGGGGTTTTACAGTTTTATGGAGACCCTGTGGTGGTTGTCCTCTCGTGCTTCTGGCTTGCCTTCTGTTGTTTTCCAGTCAATCTGGCTTGGGCTGAGTGTCCCCGCCCCTATCAAGGGGCTGGGCTCTATGGAAATTGGTTTTTCAGGCTTTTGTTCTCTGGAGGTTTTTGTTCTTTTAGGGCTAATTGTGGCTTTTCAGAGAGTCAGGGCAAAGTAAGCTGTCTGTACCCAGACCTCCGTCTCAGAGAGAAGCCTCAGTCCGCTCCCCTCTGGATGGTCTGGGACACACAGACTCTCCCTCTGCACTCTCCCCTCCACCCTGCCACCTCTCACAGGTGGTGCACACCCCCAGTCACTGCCTTGATGGTCATCCGCGGCTCCCGCTAGTCTCTACACCCCCGTGCTGCCCATACCGCGAGCAATGTTGGTTTGTGCAAGCCTGCGTTGCTGAACTGTGGTCTGGAGCCCACACCCACGCTGGGTGCACTAGGAACCCCGCTGTCCTGCACATCGCGTGGAAGGCTATGGGGCCTCCAGCGCAGGCCGGGTGCGCCCAGCCCAAATGGTGGTGCCGCAGTCTCAGGGACTCCCCGACCAGTGCCGGGTTCACTCAGGTGTGGGCAGGCACCGGCTACAGACATCCCAGGAATGCAATTTTAGACCCATTCCTGTGGCCCTCGGATTCCATCAGTTTCCCCTTAAGACGCTTTGTTTTTGAATGCTTTTAACCAGACTCAAAGTTGTTGCTGGTCCCCACGCATGGGGCATTTTTGTATTGGGATGTTACTTTCCATTGGGTTGCTTCTGGTGGCTCCCTCCCCCTTCTGTTTCTCCTCCAAAGTCAGTCTGAGCGCTCAGCTCTGCCTTACCTCTCCATTGATGCTTTTCTGCCCTATAGAGATCCAGGGCTGTGTAGTCTTACATCTCAGGCTGATTTTATGGGTGTTCAGAGGGTCCTGGTAGATATTTAGCTCGCTCCAGGGGTTGCTGAAAAACAGAGTCTCCCTCTTCTCTGCCATCTTGCCCCCTCCTCCCTGCTCTTAAAAATGGTTGACCATGCGGGGTGTGTTGGGAGGAAGGCAGCAGTTGTGAGGAGGAAGTAAGATCCAGTGCCTGGTTCACAATAACTGGTTAATTAAAAGCCAATTCTTGGGACACCTGGGTGGCTCAGCCATTCATGCATCTGCCTTCAGTTCAGGTCGTGATCTCAGAGTCCTGAGTTCGAGTCTTGCCTTGGGCTCCTTGCTCAATAGGGAGTCTGCTTCTCCCTCTGTCTGCCACTTCCCTTGCTTATGCACTCTCACTCTTTCTGACAAATAAGTCAATAAAATCTTAAAAATAAACAGATAAAAGCCCGTTCTTAATGGTCCTCTGTCCTCTCCTCTTTGCTTAATCCCAGCCAGCCCACCTGTGGGGGCTTCATCAGCATCCCAGGCTCCTGAATGGAGAGCAGCTCTGCCCCCATGAGAGGCATAAAGTTACCACCACGCCCCCCCCCCTTCGCACTCTCCTGGGCAGAGGCTGCTGGAGGGGTTCTCAATAATTCCTAGCTGCTCACCTTGCTTCCCCGGAGACCCAGCAGTAGTCCCAGAGGTTCTGCCTATGAGCAGATGAAAACCAACAGTTTCTGGATGGGGAGAACGATGGGATCGCATCTGTTACTCCAGCTCTTCTGCCTGCGTGACTCCAGGATTGTGACTACGGGTGTGTGTGTGTGTGTGTGTGTGTGTGTGTGTGTGTGTGTGTGTGTTCTGTGGCTGAGCGGGGCCCCAAGGTGTGGGTTGGGGCACGCGGAGATCCAACCACAAAAATGACAGGAATTTGGACTTTAAGTGCTTTTTGAGCACTCTGGGCTCTAACACCTTTGAAAGCTTTATCACTGATGAGGTTAACTTCATTTGTCAACTTGAGAGGGCACAAGGCACCTAGATATTTGATTAAATGTTCCTCTGAATGTGTCTGTGAGAGTGATTCTGGAGGAGAGAAACATTTGAACTTACAGAGAGGGTGCATTGGAGTGCCCTCCCCAGTGCAGTGGGTTCTTTCAGTCCATTGGAGAACTGAGGAGAACAAAAAGGAGACATAAGGGGGGCATTTTTGGAGCTGGGTCATCTGTCTCTTCCTGTGTTCAGACTTGGACTCACATGGGAACTTAGGCCACCAGCTGTCTTGGGTCTCAAGCTCACCACATGCAGACATGGGGACTTCTCAGACCCCCTAATCTCGGGAGCCATTTCCTGAGAGTAAATCTCAGCTTACATGTGTCTCCTGTTGTCTCCATTTCCTTGAAGGACTCTGACTAATGCAGCCACTTCACCATAATTGGAAATTTCCCCTCTTTCCACCTGTCGTAATCCGCAGAGAAACCTTCCAAATGGAATGAATCTGTGGCTGGTTTAATTTGGGGAGTAGAGCCAATTCATTCATTCGTTTATTTAGCCAATGTGGGTAGACCGATACAGTCCCCTCTACTGTGCACTCCCTGGGGTAAAGTGCGATGTGTAGAGATGCGCACGACACAGGTGCCCCCGGAACTGTATGGCTTGGCAACCCTGTGCCTGTTATGTTAGGTTGTGGCTCTGTGCTGGGTTCTGGGGTCATAGCCCTGAACAAATCTGATGCTTCCTGCCCTCTGGAGCTGACTTCAACCTGTTGCAGAGTGCTGGAAACCAGACCAGTTTACCAGCTTCAGAGGCATCTAGCCTAAACATAAGGAAAATTAATAATCTTGATCACAAACTGAAGACTTGCAGATTTGGGAGTTTGTAGGGAAATATTTTGCTGGCCCTTGTATTCATCCCCTTCAGCCTGGGTTGGATGCCCCAGTCTTTGTTCCTTCTGCATTCTCCACATCTCTGATCACAGCATTTGTCTTCCAGCTTGAATATGCAACCAGAGACCAGTTTCCAGAACCCAGAATAACTCTAGTTTTAGGAGGTCTGCCTGGCCAGAGCTGTGGCCTTTGGTGGAGGGATGCCATCAGCATGCTGTATCTGGAAAAGAGGGAGTTGGGGTATTAATACCCCAGCCTCTTTATTCTGGTACTATTGTGCTGCTAGTGTCTCCCCCGGGCTGACCCCAAGGATCAACTAGTATTGTGGTGGCTTATACTCATCAGCGCCCCCTGGGGCAGAAAGCTGTGTAGAGGAGGGAGAGAGTAGATCTGGATGGGTAAGTGGAATATATGAAGCCCAGGAGGCAACTGCAAATATCCTTTGCAAGAAGGTAGAACTTCCTGACTGTCGGAAAGATGGAATGAGTCACTGGATGGAAGTGCATGGTGTTTATAGACATCCTGGTGGGGTCAGGTATCACCTGGGAGACTGGGGTACGTGACCATTCAAGTCCTTTACCAAGGACTTCAAAGAGTAAATGATCTTGTGAAAGCTCCAGCCACCAGCTGTTTTATCCTTAGATGGGATGACAGTCGTAATAATAGTAGTAATGATCAGAATAATAGTATTAACAATCACCACCAGCACTATGGCTGACATGGAATTAACATGCAATGGGTACTTGGTAGGCAAGACTATGCTATGCCATTTGCATGTTTCATCTTACTTCTTCCTCATAACAACCGTATGAGATTTCATGGATTCCATTTTGTAGACGAGTAAATGAAGCTTAGAAAGGGGTTCAGTCACCTTCTGGGGGTCATACATCTAGGAACTTCCAGAGCTGGGATTTGAACCCAGATCTCTGCAGTGGGTTGGCATAACCCAGAAGCCAGGGAACAAGAGAGTCTTGTAGTGAAGCATTGGGAGGATGTACAGAGTGTCTCTGAAAACAATGGAACGTCCTGGAAGAAGCATCTCCAAGAGTGGGACCGAGTGTGCTGGGATCTCCCCTGGCGTATAGATGCATGGGCTTCGTTGGCTTCTAGAGCAGTGGAGGTCACCAGTTTCGGTTCTTCCTGACTGTTCTCGAGGCTTAGTTGGCTTTTCAGTCTCTGGCCGAATCATCCTGGCAGCTAAATACACGGACAGAGCTTCCCCTCCAGCTGGGAAAGGAGAACTATAAATAATAAGCTTGGGGTTCTGCGTGGAACCAGAGTCTCATGGGAAGAGGACAGTGGTGACGGCCAAGGTCAGTTACTCTTCCTCTTTGCTGACTTCCAGGCTTGGTTTCTGCTTATCTGTGTATCTTGGCACATTGAATGGGAATCATGCCCTCCAGGGGGCCTCCAACAAAGATCAGCAAACTCTTTATGCCTATAGCCCATGGCAGAGCTGGGGCTATTGTTTTTCTGAGAGTGGGGATACGGGCACTGAGACCACATGACCACAGTGAGGAAGAGCACAATAGGATATACATCCACAGAATGGGGATCATAATAGAACCTACTGCATATGGGGGTAATAAGGACTAAAGATACAATGTAAGAAGCTCATCTGGCATGGTGCATGGTATGTAGTAGTCAGTCACTCAGTAAGCCTTGAATGAAAATGCCTCCCCTTATAATTGCAGAAGGGGCACTTCTTTGTTATTTGACTTCCATGTATAACATTCTTTTTTTTTTTAAGATTTTATTTATTTATTTGATAAAGAGAAACACAGCCAGAGAGGGAACACAAGCAGGGGGAGTGAGAGAGGGAAAAGCAGGCCTCCCGCCGAGCAGAGAGCCCGATCCGGGGCTCGATCCCAGGTCTCCAGGATCATGACCTGAGCTGAAGGCAGTGCCCAACCAACTGAGCCACCCAGGTGCCCCACCATGTATAACATTCTTGATTGAATGATGCCAAATACTTTTTCTATGGAAAGTGTGATAATCATATGGTTTACTCCCTTTGGCCTAATGATGTGATGAATTACAATGATAGGTTTTCTTGTTTTGAGCTATCCTTGCATTCCTGAGATAAATCCTACTTGATTGTGGTATACCATTTTCTTAATACATTGTTGGGTTCAGCTGGCTGATTTCCTTGGGAAGCTTTTCCCTTTTTCTACCCCTAGCTTTACTGAGGTATAATGGACTATTAGAAATTGTGTATACTTAAAAAAATTTATTTATTTATTTATTTGACAGAGAAAAACATAGCTAGAGAGGGAACAAAAGTAGGGGGAGTGAGAGAGGGAGAAGCATGCTTCCTGCGGAGGTAGAAGCCCGATGTGGGGCTCGATCCTGGGACTCTGGGATCATGACCTGAGCCGAAGGCAGATGTTTAACAACTGAGCCACCAAAGCGCCTCAGAAATTGTGTATACTTAAAATGACTTGATACATATATACATTGTAAAATTATCACCACAATGAACTTAATTAATATATTTACTATCTTCTTCTTTGAATGTGTGCAGTGGTAAGGACATTTAAGATCTACTCTCTCAGCATACTTCAAATATTCAATACGGTTTTGTTAACGGTCATCAGTGTCATACATAAGTTAGATCTCCAGAACTTATTCATGTTGTGTAATTGGAAGCTTATACTCCTTGACCAATATCGCCCCATTTATCCCTCTCCTGAGCCCTTGCCAACCACCATTCTACTCTTGTCGGCTGCTGTGAATTTGACCATTTAGATTCCACATATAAGTGAGATCATGCAGTATTTACTTTTCTGTGACTGCCTTATTTCACTTCGTATAAATTGTTCCTGTTTATCCATGTCATTGTAGTTGGCAAGATTTCCTTTTTTATGGTGGAATAGTATTCCATTGCATAGCCATATACCACATTTTCTTTCTTTCTTTTTTAAAGATTTTATTTTTAAGTCATTTCTACACATATCATGGGACTTGAACTCACAACCCAGAGATTAAGACTTGCATGCTCTACTGATTGAGCCAGCGAGGCACCCCTATACCACATTTTCTGAATCAAGAAGACTGACTGATCAGTAACGAATAGGGAGATTGATCAGTAATCAAAAGCCTTTCAACAAAGAAAAGCCCAGCACTGGATGGTTTTGTGGCCGAATTCTATCAAACATTCCAATAACTAATACAAATCCTCCTTAAACTTTGAAAAGTAGAAGAGGGAACACCTTCAAACCCTCCAAACTCGTTTTATGAGGCCATCATCATCTGATACTGAGACCAAAGACAGTACAAGAAAAGAAAACTGCAGGCCAATATTCCTAATGATCATAGATGCAAAAATCCTCTATAAAAGACTAGCAAACCACATTTAGCTGCACATTAAGAGGATCGTATACCATGGCCAAGTGGTATTTATCCCTGGAATGTAAGGATAGTTCAACACTAGGTAGGATTTTGGCCATCTACATTCATAAGTGAAATGGGCCATTAATTTTCTTGTGTTGATCTTCTCTGGTTTTAGAATCAAGATCACACCAGTCTCGTGTTATCTGGGAAGCTTTCCTTCTCTGTCTGCTCAAATTGTTTATTGAAAGTTAGGTAGAACCCACTCATAGAGCCAAGGAACAGACTCCTAACACTAGAGAACACACTGATGATTACCAGAGCAGAGTGGGTGGTGGGGTGGGTGAAACAGGTGATGGGGATTGAGGAGTGAGCTTGTTGTAAAGAGCCCTGGGTGTTGTATGGAAGTGTTGAATCATTAAATTAAATACCTGAATCTAACATTACACTCTATGTAAACTAACTGGAATTTGAATAAAAACACATGGACATGGAATTTTGGGGAAATGGAGATCTTGGTGACTCTTCAGATCCCTTGATACTCAGTTTATTTTAGCACTCTTTTTCTCATGTCTATCTGTACAAATTCATCTATTTCCCACGCCATTGACTGAAACAGTTGAGTAAGAGTTCATCTAGTTCAGATACATGTGTGTAACTCAGATATCACTGGGAGAACTTCCCGCCACAAAAGGCAAGACATGAGCCTGTCTTAGAGACACCTTCCACCCTATGCCCCAGAACCCTCAGAAATCCAAAGTCCTGCCCTTGACTTCCACCTCTTCCTGGGAGGTTTGTGTTTTCCCGGCTACCCTTGCCACCTGGGCTCCAGTTTGTTTGTGTGCTATCTCTTTCGCACACCATGCCAAGACCAGCATGAGTTCAGCTCTTCAGTTTCTACAACAACAGGTCAAGTGGAGATTTTAGGAGATAGTGCTTAGCTTTCCACTGTCCCACTGGTTTCTCATTTCCTCTCCTCCTCATATCTCAGCTCCTCCTCCTCTCCTTCTAGGCTTCCCCCTGGGAGATCAGCTGCTTCTCTTTCTCCTTGTCTGGGTGGCTGCACGGCCTGGGTGCTGCAGGATCCTAACGGCCTAGGGAAGAAGAGGAGGCTCACTTTGCAACTCAAGCACTTACTGAGTCGTCTTGACTGACAAAGATAGTTCCCACCCCAGAAGAAACTCATGTTACTGTTAAAGCCACATAATTTTCTCCATTGTATTCTATCTATCCAACTAGTAGATATCATTTATCCAACATCTTTCCCACATCTGTGCTATAGGGACTTTGTTGAGATGAGAAAAGGAGAAGTAAAGAAAGACTGCACCATGAAGACTCTGTCATGCTAATAACTTGAAGAGAAAGGCACGTAAGGGATTGAATGTCCTATACCATGGGATTCATTCTGATACTAATTTCTTGTTCTTTCTTTTTTTATATAAAGATTTTCTTTTTTTTTCCCTAAATATTTTATTTATTTATTTGACAGAGAGAAACAGAGCTAGAGAGGGAACACAAATAGAGGGACCGAGAGAGGGAGAAGCAGGCTTCCCACCGAGCAGGAAGCCCGATGTGGGACTCAATCCCAGGTCTCCAGGATCATGACCTGAGCCGAAGGCAGTCGCTTAACCAACTGAGCAGCCCAGGCGCCCCTCTTGTTCTTTCCCACAAAGGAACCATTAAAAATTCCTTTGTTTGGGCTAAAATAATATTCTGTGCTGTTGTTCAGTTTGGGGTTCTCTGGCCACTTTTCGCTCATTCTCTTCTCGTTACCTTCCTCCATTCTTGGATGTCTGTGTTGGAGTCTGGTGTCTTCTTCCATCAGCTCCTTTGTTCTATTTGAATTGAGTTATATATTTTTTAAAAGATTTTATTTATTTATTTGAGAGAGGGGTGTGTGTGTGTGGGCACAAACAGGGGGAGGGGCAAAGGGACAAGCCGAGGTCCCGCTGAGTGGGGAGGCTGACGTGACGCTTGACCCCAGGACCTTGAGACCATGACCTGAAGTGAAGTCAGGTGCTTAACCAACTGAACACCCATGTGTCCCTTGAACTGAGTTCTTAGTCTTCACTTGAGTGAACATTTGAAGTTCATTCCAAATGTTCAGTCTCTGCACCAGGATTGGTAGAGAAATTTGACTCTTTCCATTTTACTCAACAAAATCCAAGTAACAGAAAATCCAACTCAAACTGGCTTCAACTATACAAAGGATTTATTGACTCCTGTGACTGAAGAAGTCTGGAGATTGGATGGATTTTGGGTACTGTTTCATTGGGGCTCTGCTGCTGTTCCTTTGCAGATTTCTGAGTTCTTCCCTCCTCTGGGTCACTCCTAGGATGGTGAAAAAGCTCCCAGACCTCACATCTGTTTAAAAAGAGTGAGGCTATTTCTTCATGCCTTGCTCTTAAGAGTGAGGAAATATTTCATGAAGAGGAGCTAAACAACATTCATCATTACATAAATTAAATTAAAAATTAAAACCACAATGAGATACCTGTTCATATCCACCCAGAAGGGCTATAATCAAAAACAGAGTAACAAACGGTAAGGATGTGGAGAAACAGAAACCCACACACATTTCTGGTAGGAATGTAAAATGGTGCAGTCACTCTGGAAAAACAGTTTAGTCGTTTATTAAAAGTGTAAATAGAAACTTACCATATGATCCATCAACTAACTTCCCAGATATTTATAACAGAGAAATGAAGACATATGTCCCTGTAAAGCCTTGTACAGTATGTTCCTAGCAGCATGGTCTGTAATAGCCAAATAGCCAAACGTAGAAACAACGCAAATATCTAGGAACTGAAGAATGGGTAAACAAACAATGTTGAGTAATAAAGAGGAATTATTGATACAACATGGGTGAAACTCGAAAACATGCTAAGAAGCTAGTTACAAAAGACCATACGTTATTCGATTTCATCCATATAAAATGTTTAGAAAAGGCAAATCCACTGAGATGGAAAGTGGGGTTTGGAGTAAAAATGGAGATGACAGGGGCGCCTGGGTGGCTCAGTGGGTTGGGCGACTGCCTTTGGCTCCGGTCATGATCTCAGGGTCCTGGAATCAAGTCCCACATTGGGGCTCTGTGCTCAGCAGGCAGTCTGCTGCTTCTTCTGCCCCTTCCCCTGCTTGTGCTCTGTCTCTCTCTCCCAGAAACAAATAAATAAAAATTAAAAATAACAAAAGAGCTTGAAAAGAAATCACTGAGCTGTGTGCTTGAAATGGCTTACAGTACGTTAAAGAAGAAAGAAGAAAGAATGAAGAAGCATGTTTTCAAATGCCACGAGCAAACCACCCCTTGAGACTCCTACTGGCCCAGGCTGTGGCTTGGGAAATGGCGTGTACTTACTGGCCTGGGCCTTGCTTCTGGAAAGGGAGAGCCTGTCCCTGGAACTAGGGCTGTGGTCAGTTCCCCGGCAACACATAGAATGTGGTTGGGGATCACTACCACCACCTACACAAAAATCAGGGTTATCGCGAGGAACATGGAAGGGGAAGGTCGGTGGGTAACCACGAAGGTGTCACGCACACCCAAGATTGGCTGCTTAAAACCACAGCTCTATCCCAGCATTCTCTGATCTGTTACCCACATTTTGTCTCTAGGTTCTCCACCCTGTACGCGGAAGGGAGGAGGGGATCATGCATCTTGCAAATGCAGAACCACAGGGTTCCTGACTCTCCTAGTTTGCTGGGGTTGGAGTGGTTTTTCTGGGGTGCAAGAATGAAGGCACCAACACTGGGGAAGCCCCAGGCAAAATGGAAGGAGCTGGTTACCCAACAGCTCATCAAATAGAAATATAGAAGCACTCATAAGGAATTGGTGAACTCTGGGGTACTGGCTAATATCCCAGGAAGACAACTGGTCACCGTGTACCTCTCATGAAAGCACACTCAACACCACTTTCAAAAAAAAAAAATTAAGTTTATTTATTTTTTAAAGTAATCTCTGCACCCAACATGGGGCTCAAACTCATGACCCCGAGATCAAAAGTCACGTGTTCTCCTGACTGAACCAGCAGATGCCCTGACAAACGACCTAGTTAAAAAAAAAACAAAACCCAAAGCCCCCAAAACAAAACAAAACAAAACAAAACAAAACAAAACAAAACAAAACAAATGACTTAGTTCTTCAACAACAAATAAACTGGAAAGGGGAAAAAACACATGTTGAAGGGAACCTATAGATGACAAGATACTTAAGAAATGTATCAACCAATTGCAATGCACAGAACTTATTTGGATCCTGATTTGAACAAATTAGAGAAATTGGAACTCTAACAGTATATTTGCTGATGGGTATAGGGGGGCCTCGGTGGCAGCCTAGGTTGGGTGTTTGACTCTTACTTTTAGCTTGGATCCTGATCTCAGGGTCCTGAGGTCAAGCCCTGCGTCTAGCTCCACACTCATTGGGGGATGTCTCCTTGAGATTCTCTCTCCCTCTCCCTTTGCCTCTTCTTTTTTTTTTTTTTTTTAAAGATTTTATTTATTTATTTGACAGAGAGAAACACAGCGAGAGAGGAAACACAAACAGGGGGAGTGAGAGAGGGAGAAGCAGGCTTCCTGCCGAGCAGGGAGCCCGATATGGGGCTCGATCCCGGGTCTCCAGGATCATGACCTGAGCTGAAGGCAGTCGCTCAACCAACTGAGCCACCCAGGTGCCCCTCCCTTTGCCTCTTCTGCTTGCAATGTCTCTCAAATAGATAAATATTAAAAATGTAAGTTGTTGGTATATCATACTGTAGTTGTGTTTTCTCAAGAAGAGTCCTTGGGGCTCCTGGGTGGCTCAGTTGGTTAGTTCACTGGCTTCGGCTCAGGTCGTGATCCTGGAGTCCCAGGGTGGAGTCCCGCATCGGGCTCACAGCTCCGTGGGGAGTCTACTTCTCCCTCTGACCTTCTCCCCTCTCATGCTCTCTCTCACTCACTTTCTCTCTCTCTCTCTCTCTCTCAAATAAATAAATACATTTTTTAAAAAGAGTCCTTACGGCGGCGCCTGGGTGGCTCAGTTGGTTTAGCCACTGCCTTCGGCTCAGGTCATGATCCCGGAGACCCGGGATCGAGCCCCACATCGGGCTTCCTGCTCGGCGGGAAGCCTGCTTCTCCCTCTCTCACTCCCCCTGCTTGTGTTCCCTCTCTAGCTGTGTTTCTCTCTGTCAAATAAATAAAATCTTTAAAAAAAAAAAA